>WPIO01000006.1:12952500-13150000 GCA_009760855.2 Cristatella mucedo | reverse complement strand
CGACCGCGGCCTCCTCTGGCCGCCGCCGGCCGCTGGCGCCAATGGGTTCGAGGTGGCTGCGGCCTGGCGGCGCTGTTCGTGCTGTCGTTGGTGCTTCTCGTTGCGCTCGTTGTAATAGCCGTGCTGGCGAGCGAGTATGCCGCCGCTAGCAAGGTGAGCGTGGAGCAAGCAGCGCCGGCGCTGGGTCGAGCTGCTGCAGCCTCGTGCTCGTCCGCCCCGGCTGTTGACCGCTGGGCGCTGAACGCTTCTTGCTTGGCCTCCGAGCGTCGCCGTGAGCTCGGCCTTTTCGTTCCGTGCAGCGCGTCGTCCCAGAAGAGGCGTCGCGGTGCACGAGCGAGTCGTGCATGCGCGTGGCCTGGCGCATGCTGTCGGGCATGGACCGGTCGGCCGACCCGTGCAGCAATTTCTATGCGTACGCGTGCGGCAACTGGGAGAACAAGCGCAGCGTGCCGCACAATCATCGCCACTCGTGGTCGACGTTCGACGAACTGCAGTACGACGTGGACAACTTCCTCCGCGGTGAGCCCGAGCTGTGCCGAGCCGCCGAGCCGCCGCTTGCTTGCAGAATGAGTTTGTTCGGTAGTTCTTGCTGATCGGTCCTGGATGGCGGTGGCGGCACGGTTACTACACGGTTACCGGTTACACGGTTACTACCGCGTTTAGTAGTTAGGGACAGCATGGCACTAGTTGTTTCTGGCATCGGTTCCTACCGAGGACCCGGCCGAGTCCCACGCCGGTGGGCTGTCGCGTGTGGTGGGCTCTCACGCCGGTAGGCTTGTTTGAGGCCCTCACAGGAGGTTAAGCATAGCTGGAGGCTATTCAGCCGTGGTTGACAGAGCAGGCTGCCGAGTTCCATCGTCTTCCTGTGTCCGCTCTGCTGGCTTACTGCTGTGTCGATTGCTGGCAGCAGACGACATGTCATGTATTAGATCATGCATTCCTTCCTAAAAGTCTTGTTCCATCGGTTCTTACCGAGGACCCGGCACACAAGCCAGCCAGCCAGCCAGCCTGCAGACCCTGTGCCAGAGCTGCTGCCTCGTCCTCTGCGGTTGCCGCGGTTGCCGCTGCTATTGCTGTCACCCTCTTCTTGGGTAGGCTGCAGGAAGCTCATTACCTACCGATCGGTGTGCCACCGGTGGCATACAACAAGCTGTGAACCTTTCAGCCTTGTGGTATTAATTGACACCTTGTTACATGAAGAGGAGTTCTACGGGCTAGCTGAAGCCTTGATTCTGAAAGCTGACTATGTGCCCTGTGTGTGTGTGTGTGCATGCGCGAACGCACATGTTTGTATATGCATACTGTCTCACCAATGGTGTCCTTAGTTCCCTTCTATCAGTTGCCTCTGATCGGTCTGGAACTGCCCAAACAAAACCAAGGCTAGCTAGCTGCTAGCTTAGCCTGCCGTTGGTGCCTCCCTGAGTGAGGTCGATCAGGTCGTGGGGGTGCCATGTACTGATTGCCACTCACTGATGGCATTGGCCAGAAAATGTTTGGCCACCAAGTCAAAAAAGCCGAATGAAGTATAATGCCGTTTGGCACTCAGCAAAGTGCCATAGGTTGAATATCGGCCTTTTGGAATGGAGGTCGAATGGAAGAGCATCCTTATCGTCAGTCAGCTGCAGCCTAAAGTCACATCAGCTGCAGCCTATCGACTCGTCAGCTGACGACAATCGACGAAGCTCAGGAATGTGACAGAATGTTGAATGATGTGTTAGCATGTTAAGGGATGTAGGGCTTCGGGAGTCCCTAATACTCTGCTGCTGCTGCATCCTGTTGTTAGATTCAGACCTGGCCACCAGGAGCATTAGTGGTTTTGTTTTGGCTCTATAATAAATCACTGCATTGCAGCTCATTGTGCTGCTTGACCGGTCATGGTCTGCATCTGTTACAGGTGCTCAAGTTGGCAATACTTTCGTTTGACCTACGGTTTGCCTGAAACCCATGTGTGTGCAGCAGTGGCCCTTGCTCCACCTGACTTTGCTGCTTCGTATGAGAGCAGCAAGTGCATTTCATCTGCATTGATCATAAGACCAAGGTTTGCGATCCTTCTGGACTTCTGCCAGCGTAATCTGGCTGAGCACACGTTCATTTCCGGAACAAGTAGTGATGGTAGTTTTTTTTTCAAAAGTGCTGGTGTAAGCAAGCAAATAAGAGAGAGTGAGAGAGAGAGAGTATAGACAATCATGAGGGAGGAGAGAGAGAGAGAGCGAGAAAATGACAGATGTGTTAAGTGCCTAGAAATAGATTGAGTTATTTAGGTTCCTATACACATGTCTTATTATTATCATTGTTATTAGAGAGATGGCATGAGAAAAGGAGAGAAGGGGAGGAAGTGGAGGTGAAAGGTAGCAGGAGGGAGCAATCTGGTGGCTGAATTGTTTAACACATTCTGTTACATTCAACACAAACAGCATTTCCAAGCCAGAGTGCGGTTTTAGAAAGGCATGGCATCTGTGGTATCGATTGGTGGTATAGAGTATAAGGTGCACGATCCACCAGTCCTGGTTGGTCATTCAAGATGCCACTGTGTAGGAATGATGGAAGTAATTGGATAATAATAATAGTGATACACTTGATAAAGCTCCCTCAGAGAACTCAATCTCTTTCTAGGTGCTTTACATTTGCTGCTAAGGAAACATGATCGAACGGTGAGTGATACCATGCGTATTAAACAACATGAATAGCATGGTTAGGGGTGACATGCACAGGGTCAGCATACAAGTGTGGTTAGTGGCAGCATGCAATAGTGTCAGCATGCATAAGCACATAAAGGACGAATCACAGGGACCCACTAAATGCTGTCATAAATCGTTGCATTTTTAATTTTCTTTTTAAATGTGGTCAATCAGGGGATGTCGTGACAGAAGTCGGGAGTGTGTTCCAGGCTTTGGGAGCATACGAACTAAATGCTCGGTCTCCAAAGGAGCCGAGCTGGTTTGGTCTAGCGGTTAAGGTGCTCGCCCCGATCAAGGTCTGACTGAGGTCGTAGGCTCGAGCCTTGATGCATATGTGAAGCGCCTGAATAGTGATTAAGTTCTCTTGGGGTGCTATATAAATGAATTATATATATATATATATATATATATATATTTATATATATATATCCGAATGTTTGTACGAGGTATAGGTAAACAGTTAGTTTCCGAAAAGCGGGTGGTACTATGCTTGGCCTGGTGGGGGAGTAGATCTGATAGGTAGGCTGGATGCAAAGGATACTGTGCATGCATAAGTGCTCATCGTTGAGATTACCGGGATGCTGCTTCAGTCGCTCCATCTGCTACGGTGTCTGTTGTCCCACATTGCCCCTTTAATGCTCTTGGGATTATGTGTTTAATACTAGTTAGAGTTATGTGCTCACTTCGTACCTTCGTTAAGAGCTCAGCCGTGCATGCTTGCTTGCTGCTGGCACATGCTGACTCTGCCACTGGATCTCATTGATTCCAGGTGCTTTATCTAGGGCCTCCCGTGCTAGCTCTTTGTTTAGTAATGATTTCTAGTGGCAGCGCTGTGGCATCCAACGAAGCAGGCATCTCTCTGGGCAAGCTCACTGGCTGAAAGCCAGACACTGGGGATGCTTTAAAGCCGCCTGCTGAACCAGCTCTACTTGGCTGGAAAACCCAAGTGGCCTCCTCTGCTGATTACCGACCGCCTTCTGCAGCTTTCTCGAGCCTTAGTGCGGCAAGACAGCAGCAGTGGCCGCCTCTTTTTGCACTGCCTGACCTACACGCGTCTCTTTTTGAGCTCGCCGAAGTGTCCGCACTGTTTCCTTCCACTCGTCTCGTCCTTCCTTGTCCAGCGTGACCATCATACCTCTCTGACAGATGCTTTGGCGGCATCGCGAGCCGATCTTCGATCGTTGGGGCGAGATTTGCTGTGCGTGATTTCAGGGCGGCTGGAAATGCAGTCGGCTCCTAACGAGAGCATCGGACTCACCAACGCAAAGACTCTGTACGATATGTGCATGAGCCTGGAGAGGCGCGAAGATCAGTCGTTCGATAGCAGTAAGTGGCGGCAGCTGCTCGGGCGCTGCGTCGGCTGCTCGCTTTCATCGCGCCGATGTCCTTGGGACTCGGCGGCGATGCTCCTCCGGCTTCTACTTCTATCAATAAGTAAGCTCAGGCGTTGCTGCTCAGAGACCTTTCACAGTCAGCAGCTTGTTGTCTATAGGGGGACGGAGGTAGCGGGTAGCTTCAAGTTCGCGAGTGCCTTTTTGCCACTGCGCCCAATAGTACATGCCGCCCCGTCCTCTGTAGTGCGCTCAAAGGTGCGGGAGCTCGGCGGTGCGCCCATGACGGGCTACTGGAGGCGCCGAAACCTCACCGACCTGGCAGCCGAGCTGCTGCTGCTCAACGTGCCCACTCTGGTGAACGTCCAGGCGAGGGCAAATGAGCAAAACTCTACCAGGTTCATACTGAGCGTGAGTGACCCGGACATGCGCCTGCCGCTGCGCTTGCGAAAGCTTCCGGCCCTCGGGGGGGGGGGCAGGGGGGCTAGCCGCCACCGCTGCTGCCCCTTCGGATTCGAGGACTCGCGAGAGCGTAGCGAGGCGACCGCGATCTGCAGCGATGCCGCTGCGACTGGATCTTGATCGCACGGCCGGGCCTCTAGCTTGGCTGCCTAGAGCCGCGCTTGCAGACCTCGCAGATTGACCTCGATTGATCTTCTTTTCCTGCTGCTGCTGCTGCTGCAGATATCGCCACCGGATGTCAAGACGTCTGCTAGTGCAAGCTCCGAGGTACGAGTCTCCCATGGCTGCACTTCCCCATCTGCGAGTGAGCAAGGGAGGGAGGGAGGGAGGGAGGCGCGGCAGCCTTTTTCGATGCCGCTGTGTGACCGGTAATGTCCTACACTACGAGTGACCTCGCTAGCCAATTTCGGGCTGCGCGCGGACCGAGCGCCATGGCGACGCGCTGCCTGACAGACGTGCTGATTCCCATCTTGCTCTGCAGGCAAGCCAGACGCTGCCTGCTTGGCTATCTCAGTATATCAAGCTGCTTTACAACATTAGCACCGAAAGCAAAGAGATGGATGCGACCTTTCAATACATGAAGTCCTTCACCTTGCTGGCCGGTGCCTACAGTACTATCTCTGAATGGGCAACGGATGAAGAGTGGCAAGATCAGACTATGACCATACGTCAGCTGCAAGCGGAGAATCAGGTGATCGCACCAGCCGCTTCGGCCTTGCACTGCCAGAGAGAGACACAGAGAGAGAGACAGAGAGAGAGAGAGACAGAGAGAGAGAGAGAGAGAGAGAGAGAGAGAGAGAGAGAGAGAGAGAGAGAGAGAGAGAGAGAGAGAGAGAGAGAGAGAGAGAGAGAGAGAGAGAGAGAGAGAGAGAGAGAGAGAGAGAGAGACAGAGGCAGAGACAGAGACAGAGAGAGACAGAGAGAGTACTGGGCGACGGTAAATCGCCGATGAAACTTCCCCACTGGCCCATGGTTGGCCTCGAGAGTTGAATTCGTGTCTGCCTGTATCGGTGAGTGCAGCTACGATGGCTGCTATTTGATGAATGGCGGCAGCAAGTGGCACAGAAAGCTGCAAGATTCACCTGAAGCATTTACTGCCTGGCCACGTTGATGCATCTCACAGGTTCGGCAGTGCTTGCCATTGGCAGCTTATAGGAGCTCATCGTGTAACGGTTGGTGGTAATCTCTTGCAGTGGCATTAATTAAGCACAGAGTGCTAGTCCGATCTAGGCTGATCGTCGAAAGCCTGCACGCTAGGTCGTCGCAGCAGCAGCAGCAGCTTCACCAGCTGCTGCTGCTTCACCAGCTGCTGCTGCTTCACCAGTTGCTGTCGAAGCACTGGCTGCAGCCTCGCTCGGCTGCTCCCCTTTATTGTCATCTAGTCCCCTTCTCTGTTTTAAACAAGGTTATTTGATTCAACAGCCTCATTTATATTGTAGTAGCCTTAACGCTGCTTTGAGGCAGCCGACATAGGCATGATGCCGCCACATCCCTTCTTTGCTGCACCTGATTGTCTCCGCTGCAGGTCTTCGGGCGTGCTTGGCACGCTCTCAGTCAAGGTATCGGTGAGCCATTCGTTCAGTCGTTCAGCTCTCTAGCTAGGGCAGCCAGCTCTATGGCTAAGCTTGCAAGCTCGATGGCCTATATCGTTCTCCTCATCTTCCGCCACTTCTCAACGGCTGCCGGTCAACGGTTGCGCTGGCTGTTAGTGCTTTCTCATGATCGGTTCGGGCACGTGCGGGCCGGTCAAGCCTCGCCTGGGCATGTACGACGACGCGAGCTCAGCTCGTGCGAGCGACCGACGAGGCGCTCTACTGCAAAGTTGGTATGCCGGCCCCCTCTTCCGTCCGTAGGGTGCTTGGGTGCTTTCCTAGCTTGGCCAGTTCGGCATCATCGCTGAGGAATACCTGCGTTGTGCAAGCAAGCAGCACAATGCTGTTGCTGCTGCATTACCGCACTGCTTCCAGGAAGACGGAGTGTCACGTTCGTCGAAGCGGCCCTTAGGTGGCCATGCTGGAAGTGGGATGCAGCCGCGAGTTCGAGCGGCGGTCGCACGTGCGCGAGTCTTCCCCATCGTTCCAGCTGGTACAAAGGAAGACACGATTGTATTTTGCCTTTGGTCGCGTATATATCGAAGCGCCTTCGGCTCAACCGATAGGATAAAAGAAACAATGGTAGCCGCTAGGCATCTGAAGTGAAGTGCTGCGCAAACGTGGCTCACTTTGTAAATCGGACTGCGTGCTCCGAGTGTATTTGCACAAGCCCCCTGGCCGCCACACGAGAAGCGTTTCCAGTGAGGAGGCGTTCGATTTTTATCTTAAATGTAGTTTAGAAAGTTGGCATACTTCCAGGGCCTGACACTTGCAAGACATCGGTTTATCCTTCCAGCTGTGTACACTGCTACAATTGTGTGAGCCATAAAGGAAGCTGGATGCCGTCGGCTGGAAAAAAAGATGTCCACTGCTGCAGCTATCCACTCCATTGGAGACTTGACCTGCATGACCGGGATTAGACTAGGGCAGTGACAAACAGGATTCGAAGCATCGGGTCAGAGCATCCTCCTCCTGCAACAATAGGTCATCGTTTGAAGTCTCTCCAGCAAGCTCTGGTGCCTCTTAGGAGATCGTGCCTTTAGTTTGTATGGTACCAAAGCCTGGAACTCACTTCTAACTGGCGATACCACATCCCCTGACGTGAACACATTTAAAAAGAAGCTAAAAACGCATATATTTATCACACTATTTAGTGGGTCCATGTGAGTCGTTCTTTGTATGATTATGAGTGCTGACAGTGCACATGCTGTCACTAACCATATTTGCATGCTGACCTTGTGCATGACACCTCTAACCATGTTATGCTTGTTGTCATTGAGCGTGCTACTACTAGCCATTCGATCAGCAGCAAATTTCAAGTGCCTAGGAAGAGATTGAGTTCTCTGAGATGCTGTAAAAATGCATTATTAGGATTATCTTGGGCTAAGCACTCATCGTAGTGCCAGAGTGCATTTGTCACCAAACAATTGGGATTGGCATTAAACCGGTAGCTAGGTCTCAGCTTGGTGTCTCGTTCTACAGAACTTCCAGACGGCTCTCTAAAGCATCTAGTCCATGGCAGTAGCTGATTAAATCTAATGCCAAGTAATCACTTGTCCACACCCTACATGCTTCAGTACTCTGAGAGAGAGAGAGAGAGAGAGAGAGAGAGAGAGAGAGAGAGAGAGAGAGAGAGAGAGAGAGAGAGCGTGTTGACCAAGGATGGATGCTCACCCCTTGGTATCCTCCGAAATGTGTCTAAGCCGGTAGATATTGTGCATCTGTTCGTACTAGCCAGCCCGTTTTATTTCGAATTAAAAGATGCTTTGAAACGAAGAAGCTGCTCGGTTGGCTAATTTTAGTCTTAGTAAGCCAAGAGACGATCGTATTGTATTTGCTAACTTTGTAGTCGTTACTTGAGCAAGCATTCAAAGGCTGCATAACCCCTTTCCCTAATAGTCACGTGCAAGTGCTTGCCGTATCCGGATTTATTGCCAGTGCCCGACGAGGCAGAACTTCTTCTTCTACACGGCCAAGACAAGGTTGTCCACGTGCGATGTCTTCTGCGCTGCCTGCTGCTTTTGTTTGTCTACGTCGCGCGACCGCTGGTTGCGCTTTTACGGCTGAAGTGGCTCGAGGGAGAGCTCGCGACCTTCAGCAAGGAGTGGCCGTCAATGTTGGCTGTTGTAGCGCTGCTTGCTGACAGCCGAGGGTCCTTTTGGTCACGTGCCCATCATCTGAAGTCATAGCTGCGCTGCTCATTGGTTGGCCGCTTGACCTACGACTTCGCACGCAGCCGTGCTAGCTCGCTTGACAGGTTTCACGCCTTCCCCCCCCCCCCCCGGCATGCATGCCAACCGAATGCCGCAGAGGCGCCGGGTGCTTGATCGCTGCGCTCGTGGCTTTGCATCTTCTCCCTGCTCTGCAGACCGTCATCGATTGGCTGAGCCTGATCAGGCGCCTGGTCGGCCCTGACGTCGACTTGGATTACGAGATACACGTGAAGTCGCTCGAGTACTTGCAGAAGCTGAACGATTTACTCAGCTCAACGAACGATGGGTGAGTGACTGCGGGCATCATCACTTTGTTTCCTGCTTGTGACTGCTGCTGGTGCAGCTCACATCTGCTGCTGCTGCTGCTTCTGGTGCTTCTGCTGCGGGCGCTTACGGCTGGCTGCTGCTGCTTGCGTTGCCACCATGCTGACCCTTCCTAAAGTGGACAGCTAAGGCTGCGGCCGAAGCTGTGATGATAGTTTCTGGGCTATTGCAGCCTCATTGCCAACGGCATGGTGGTGCAGCTGCTCCTCGGATACATGGACTACATGCCCACGTCGGTGCGCCTGCTGCAGGCACTGCTGCTGCGATACACGCAGGGGGTAAGCCAGCTCAGACGGCTGTGCAGGTGTAATACCGAGCAAAGATTTAATTGCCTGCTAAGTAGGACCACACCCCCCCCCCCCCCGATTCTTGACCTCACCCTAAGCCATGCTTATGCCATGGGATGCCCACAATATTTCTTCGTGCTTGCTTATCGAGCCTGCCCGAACGGCGGTCAGCAGCGGCAGAGTTATCAGTTCTTTGCTGGATGCCATTGCTTGGTTCTAAGAGCAAGTAGAAACTGGCCGATTCAGCCGATAGATGGCCAAGCGTTGCAGTAGTGCAGCTTCGAGTCAGCTCCGGAGCAGTGACTGGCAACAGGTGCACTGTCGCTTCGACGGGACAGTGCAGGGAATCTGTGGCGAGGCCTGGAGTGGTGTGGAGCGCAGACCTGCACTGCGATAGGTCAACACAGTCTCCCCGTCTACTAGCTTGGCACCTGTATCATGCATAGTACCTTCTCCTTGTTGAATTTTAATTTCCTTTTTAAGTGCCGTACCCTTGTCTCGTAGGTGTTTAAAAAGCGCTTTTTTTCTACTTCAGAGCCGCAGAACAAGAAGAGCCTTCTTGTATCAAGGTCGCTTAGCTGAACAACCTGTGCTCCCCCCCCCCGAATTCGGCCTGTGACTCAATAGCCAGCGCTGCATGTGCGCAAGCAAGCGTTAATAATAATAGTAACACACTTGATAAAGCCCCCCCCCCCCCGCAGAGAACTCAATCTTTTTCTAGGTGCTTTACATTTGCTGCAAAGGAAACACGATCGAATGGTTACTGGTAGCATGCTCAATAAGCAGCAAGAATAACGTGGTTAGGGGTGATGTATACTAGGTCATCATGCGAGTGTGGTTAGTGGCAGCATGCACAGTGTCGTCACACATGAGCACATAAAGTTCGAATCACAGGGACCCACTAAATGCTATGATAAATAGGTGTGTTTTTGATATCTTTTTAAATCTGGTCAAGTCGGGAGATGTCGTGACGGAAGTCGGGAGTGAGCTCCAGGCTTTGGGATCGGCAGCAGCCCGTTTGTCTGAAGGAGATATGCAAACCTCAGGTTAAGCTTAAGAAATGTTTTTTCTGCTAGTCATTCGATAAGTTTTTACATTCGCAGTATTCACTTCGGAGGATCCCCCGTGGGAGGGTCCACGTGGGTTGGGTGTCAATTGTTTTTCTCATAAAAGACTGCATTCCCTTTTCCATGCATCTATGCTTTTCGCTGTAGGGCGATCTGCTCCCAAGGGTGAGCAAGTGTTTAAATCCTGCGGTCTCTGGTTAAGTAGGATTTTGCATTTTGCATCAATGTGGATTTTGTTTTCAAAGACATATATTTCTCGTGGCTCATACATTTCAATGGGAATGCCAGAGGCATATGCTTGTCTTTCGCATGAGCCTGGATCCGGGCTATTCCCATCATCGTGCACATGCAAGCACACACGCGAGCACACACACACACACACACACACACACACACACACACACACACACACACACACACACACACACTTACACACCCACACATGTGGGCACACACACACACCACGAAGGTGGTATACTTGGGTGGGCTGCATGAACTTTTGTGTTGCTAATCGGTCACAATTTTTTAATTCAATGATCTTCACGACTGAATACTTGTTTATAGTATCATAGCTCTTCCTTTATCGGGTACTTACTGAGCAGGAGCAATGTGTCTAGTTAATGGTTCTGATAATGTCCTATCAGTAGGTCATAGGTTGCTGAGGTAGCATCTAATGGGTCACCTTTGTTAGAGGGGTGAAATCCCGAACGATTTACTGCTAAAAAAAAATAAAAAAAATCCTAGCTGATTAAACAGCCTCTTTTTGTATAGCGACAGAAGAGCCTTTACGGCTATCACCAACGCTTGCATTGGCGATACAGAATCGCCCACCGCAGGAATCGAACCCACGAAAGCAACCGCCTTACCTAGTGTGCCATCACGGCTCGCTAACCACAATGCTATCGGCTGAAAAATCTGTCGGTGCATAATTTCGTATGCAGGGCATTCAGTAAGGAATTGGGAAAAAAGGTTTGAGCTCGTAGGCCAGCTGCACTCACACCGGCACATATGAATGCGCGCATTTCCTCGCCCACACGCACGCAGGTTTAGCCCCCAATCCTGACCGTGTTGTATGCTGGCCTCGTTTTCTGCTTTGCAGCGTTTTTTGCTTACTTCTGTCCTCTTGTACCCACCGTAGAGCATCGTTTGGTAAGCTCATCGTTAAGAGTTGGATAGACGGACATATTGTCATACAATAGCAATACTATAGTTAGTCGAGTAAAGGCTACTTCTCTCGCTCGAACTAGTCTGCTTAACCAGCCCCTCTCTGCTCTTATCAGCTTGCTTTGCAATTATGGCTCAGCTCGCAAACCAGCCGACGGCATCAGGATGTTTCCCGCAAATTCCCAGACTAATTCATTGCAAAGAAACAATGCGTAATTAGATCAGCATCGAAGCAGCTCGAAACTCCTCGTTGCTAACTTGTTTAGAAGGGTGCAATGCTCTTTCGGCCACCTGGCTCGTTTTGAAGCAGTTAAATGTCCTCTGCTTTGCAATGGCAAGATACATCGAAGGCCGTTCGAGTCAAGTTGCCCAAGGGTACCTTGCCTGTTAGGAGACTCGATGTGCAACTCGATATGTCTACTTCTTTTTCCTGGCTGTACTGGTACTCCGCTGACCGGCAGTAGTAATAATAATACTAAAACATTTGTATATCACCCTCAGAGAACTGAATCTCTATTCTTGGTACTTTACAGATGCTGCACAGAAAGCATGACCCAAGGAATAGTGGTAACATTTGCAATGTCATCAAGTGTAACATTGTCAGATGTGCCGTGCACAAGGTCAACATGTAAATGTGGTTAATAGCACCAGGCATAATGTCAGCACACATAAGCACACAAATGACAAATCATAAGGACCTACTAAATGCTGTGATAAACAGGTGTGTTTTAAGCTTCTTTTTAAATGCCACGAAGTCAGAGGATGTCGTGACGTCAGTCGGGAGTGAGTTCCAGGCTTTAGGAGCATATGGACTAGCGTAGTCACGGTATCCAAAGGTTTTGAGGTTAGTATGAGCGGTGGCGGGACGTCGGAGTCAGCACTAGCGAGGCGAGCTTGCAGCTCGTGTGTGCGAGAACAGTTGTGTGTGCAACTCGGTCGGCAACTTCGCAATGCCGAGCTGGTTTGGTCCAGCAGTTAAGGTGCTCGCCCCGACCAAGGCCCGGCTGAGGTCGTGGGCTCGAGCCCCGAGGCATATGTGAAGCGCCTGAATAGAGATTAAGTTCTCTTGGGTGCTATACAAATGAATTATATGTTATATATGAATTATATGTTCTGCTAAATGATCTGAATCAGAAGAGTGGGTTTGATGATGCTTTGTCTGGTGGGGTAGTTGTACTAATTGGTAGGCTGGGGCCTGAGAACGGAAGGACCTTAAAGTAAGTGACAAGAACTTGAAGTTGATACACTGCCTGATTGGGAGCCAGTGCAGCTCGGCAAGAAGTGGTATGATGTGGCGACTGCGCCGCTCCCGACAGACATGTCTAGCTGCAGAGTTTTGCACCAACTGTAAGCGCCTGATTGCACAGGCCGGTAGACCAGCAAACAGTGAGTTACCGAAGTCGAGACGAGAGGTTACAAATGCATGGACTAATTTTGATGTATTATCCCTGTCTAAGCAACCCTGAATTTAGCGATGGTATTCAGCTGAAAATAAGCAGACTGGACTGCAGAGCTGATGTTATCATCTTGTGAAAGGTCCCTTTGGAACAGGACACACGGATCTTGTGCAGATGCAACAGGCAATGTGCTGGCTGGGCCGATTTAGAGCGATAATATTTTCAGTCTCTGAGTCATACTTGGTTTGCCCATAACCAGTAAGTTGGTTTTTATCGCCATTCAATTTGAGAAAGCTGGCTGCCATCCATGTGCTGATGTCATCAATACATGAAGCAAGGGAGTTGGGAGAATTCGATGTGCTCGAGGGCTGGGAGGGATCAAAGGAAAGGTACTGCTGAGTGTCATCTGCATAGCAGTGAAAGCCCAGATTGTGCTTGGCGATCACATCAGCAAGGGGGAGACTATAAACTATAAAAAGAAGTGGACCGGGCGCAGAGCCCTGAGGTACCCCGTAATTCAGTGGTTCCTCGAATGATCTTTGTCCGTTCACATAAATACTCTGGAGTCCCCCACTGAGATAGAATCTGAATTGTTGCAATGCTGTACCAGCGATACCCAGGCGAGATGAGACTGCATTCCTGAGAAGGCCGTTATACACCCTAAGGAATGCTGTCTCTGTGGAGTGATTAGCTCTAAATTCATATTAGAACTTACTTGCTAGGTTTGACGTTTCAGTATAAAAGTTCAGCTGATCTACCACAACTCATTTTAGTGTTATTGATAGGAACGGTAGACCGGGTGGAAGCTGCTCAAGTTCTCTGGGTCTAATTTTGCCTTTTTTAACTAGTGGCCTAAAAACAGCCTGCTTGAAAAGGGCAGGGACATGACCTTAGGCTAAGGACATATTTATTATGTTAGCTGTGGCAGCACAAGATCTATGCATCGTATTGGTAGGACAGTGGAAATAGGGTCTAGAGGACCTGAAGTCTTCTCTGACAGGGAGATGACTTTCAGGATGCGGTCACTCGTAGCCTCATTGAATGTAGACATTGAGGGAGTGCACTGAATTGAGGGAAGGGTGTCCTCTGTTGATGTTATTGAGCGACATGAGTCCAGAGGGGTTGATTAAACCTTAAGGATAGACTATCTGACCGTATCTAACTTGCAGACAAAGAAGCTATATAGAAGTGATCAGCTAGGTTACCACAAGGATCACTAGGTAAGGAGCTAACCTGGGAACGGTAAGGAGATGCTTAATGGTGGACATCATTATTTTTTGCTCGTGCATATGTGATTTAATAGTATTTTGGTAAAAGCTTGGCTTGGCCTTTTCTAGGATTGTATAGGATTTATATGGTATGGTATTCAATGTGGCACTCTGTGCAAGGGATCCGAAAAAACACCTGGCTGCTGTGCATTGCGAAGCTAGCATTCTTGCTATCAAGTGTGCATTTTTCGCAGTTTTTTGCTTGCACCTGCACCTGCTGAGGCCACTATGCCGAGCTTTTTATGTACCTTTCTTGTCCCTCGTTCTGCCTTTTTATTACTCTCTCTCTCTCTCTCTCTCTTCTCTCTCTCTCTCTCTCTCTTGCTTGCTCTTCCATCCCTCATTTTTTCTCTGATCTCGCTGTCTTATTTCACCTGTTTTTCTTCGTGGCTGTCTGTTTCTGCTTCTCTCTGACTCTGTCTCTCCCGTCTCTCTCTCCTTTCTCTCTGTCTCTTCCTTCTACCACTCATTTCCCATCTGATCTTGATGTCTTGTTCCATCTCGCTTCCTCTTTCTCTTCTTTCTCCATCTCTCCTTTTCTCTGTCTGTCTGTCTCTTTCTCTCTCTGTGTCTCTCTCTACTTCTCCATCTGTCAGTCTGTGTCTCTGTCAGTCTGTGTCTCTGTCAGTCTGTGTCTCTGTCTGTCTGTCTGACTCTCTCTCTCTCTCTCTCTCTCTCTCTCTCTCTCTCTCTCTCTCTCTCTCTCTCTCTCTCTCTCTCTGTCTTTATCTGTCTTTGTTTTTGTCACTGTCTCCCTCTCACCAGCTCTCTGGTCAGTCTCCATGAAACACTGATTCATGCAATAACTGTTTCATCCCCGGATATGACTTCTTAGTCTGCTGCAATAATTTTGTATTATGTGAACTTGCAATATCTTTGTCCAGAGATCTTATTATACACGTGACCACATTGTTTCTAGTTAATCCAGTGCCTACCGAGTGGCTGTCTGTGGCTGTGTGGCTGTCTATGGCTGTGTATGAAGTGCAGCAGCAGCTTCTGAAGCAGCTGCTGCTTGGACGCCACTCCTAGTGTGCTCCAATGCTGCCACCGGATAAGAGTAATTTGGCACTATTTACCCCTGGTTGGGTAGGATACCGATAAGGTTTGACTAAGGGCTAACTGAGCAGCATCAGTTGGGCTAAGCAGGGGCCAAGCTGCCAGTAGTTAATTCATTGCTTATTAAACAACACCATTCGAGCCAGCTTATCTAATCTGGCTAGAGTCAGCCCACGTGGCAGCAGCAGCAGCCACAGCTAGCCGGGAGGAGACTGCCACTCACGCTCTGCACCCTGCACCTTGTTCTTGGACAGTTGGCCTCTCGGTCAGTAGCTCTGCCGGTTATTTAATCTACCCGGAATTGGCGACCTTTTCTTTTGCAGCCGGTCACACTGCTGCCACTTAATCAAAAACCTTGGCAGAGTTTATTGGTCGCAATTAGCAGTTGCCAGTGCTAAAGCTAATCTTTCAGAATGCTAGTAGTAGCGTATGCTAGTGAAAAAACATGCTGAACTCCTAGCTTTGGAATGTGGGCCGAATTTTTCACTGACGTAGCCAATGAGCCTACCCCTGTGATGAGTAATCTTGCTATTTAGTCTTAATGTAGAATAATCTTCAAGGAAGGAAAAATGAAGAAATATGTAGTCTCTCTTTTGTCATTTTCCAGTGAAATTTAAATTCCAGCAATGAGTGCCAATCCCATTTAGTGCTCATACTCTCCTCCCTCTGGTCAAACTCGACTAGCGAATCAGCAGTGGCTGCTGTTTACTGGACACATCTTAAGTCAATTTAAAATTATATAGATTGCCTACCTCGAAGCCGAGAAAATCACGGTAAATTCTTGTCTTGCATTTCAGCGTGGGCGTGACAGTCCTCTGATGTAGCAGTGAGCAAGACCTTACTTGTGAGCTCGGCCTACTGTCAAGAAATCTTGATCATTTGTAATGTTGCAATTCTTTAATCAAGACTAAATACAAATAATTAATACTATTTTGACTGTTAGTAAGTTGAGTACTTTCTCACTTTTGGTCTTTTTCCTATAAAATTAGATTTTCAACTCGAGCCTACGACCTGGGTTGCAAAGTGATCACAGCTGCCGGGTCTTAGCCCAGGAGTAAGATGTTCGTTCTGCGCGACCTAGACCGTGGGCTGAGGCGTGCAGTAGGTCTACAGAGAAAACTACACGCTTTCTATAGATTCGTTGTAATATGAAACTCAATGAATGCATTGAAATTAACAGTCCTTTGAAGTCCTACCGAATTATAATTGCCAGGTCAGGGATCTTCTAAGGACTATCTAGTTATACATAAACACTACTAGGTGATTTCAGCAGCCTCTTTTCTATAGTGACAAAAGAGCCTTTATGGCTCAGATTCTTTATTGCTTGCAGCGGCAATAAAGGATCCCCCTCTGCAGGATTCGAACCCACAACCCCGGACCGAGGTCCTGAAAAGGAACCACCTTACCTATTGTTCCTTCACGGTAATTACCCTATTAAGTCCCTTTGTGACTTCTGCTAGCCTGACTTTCGGTAGCCTGACTTTCGGTAGCCTGACTTTCGGTAGCATGACTTCCGGTAGCATGACTGCCGTTAGCATGACTTCCGTTAGCATGACTTCCGTTAGCATGACTTCCGTTAGCATGACTTCCATTTGCATTTATTAAACTCGGCTCATACACCCGAAATTCCACTTTATCACCAGATCTCATTGCCTGTTTGGCATGATTATTATATATGGCTTGCTAGTAATGTGTAGGGCCTTGCAAAGTCGATGCAAATGAAGCATGAACTTAGGCCACTGTGACACACGAACCCTAGTCACTACTAAGCCTCAGCGTTGAGAGTGTGAACAGCGGCCATGGCTCGTTAACTTGGCCGCACTTGTGACAGTATAGTCCCTAACAGACGTCTCAGCTGCTGGACTGGTTGTCACATTGGCAAGCTCAAACCAGCTGGCAAGTAGCAGTGCAGTCCTGCTCACCAGGAAGTAGACGCAGAAGGCTAGAACACACTGAAGCAGACTGCTTGCTAGCCTGCCCATGGCGTGATGCCTCGCGGTCGTTGCCACGTGCAGACATTCACTTGCTGGTGCACGAACAGTCCGCAGCCCTTGCGCCGTAGCCTTGTGCCAAGTGACAAGTGCCCCTTCTTTTCGTTCGTTAGGACAAATTCTATGAGCTGCCGCCAAGGTGGCACGAGTGCCTCGACTCGGTCAAGGCCAACTACCCGTTGGTGCTGGCCAACGTCTATCTGAATCACTACTTCATGAACCATGATGAAATAAGGAAAGACGTATGTACCCGCGGTCGGGCTGGCGCCCGAGCGAGCTGGCGCTTGCCTCTGTACACGTAGCGCAAGGTGCTGTCAGAAAAGGCCTGTATACAGGTGCAACAGATGTCTTCGAAATGTGTGTGTTCTTTGCTGTCCTCGGGCTGTTTCGTTTCGCTAAGCCAGCTTTGGGCACACACACACCTGACTGCTGACTGCCGAGTGACACGTGCCTACTACTTCCTGACCAATGCTGAGCATGGTTTGGCCTGCTGCTATCAAAAGTAAAAGCAAAGCTTAGCTGATTCGATGGCCTCATGTATACAGCAGCAGACGAGCCATTGCTTCTATCACCCCGCTTTCGGTGCAGTGGGCAATAGAGGATTGCCTGCTGCTGCTGGGCTCAAACTCTCGACCTGGGTGAAGACGTTCACCTCACCTCGAGGTTAAGGGCCAGGTCCATTTGAAACATTGGTGTTACACCTCTGTCGTAGTATGAATGCAGCGATATTGTTTGGGGTTCTGGAATTTGAATGACAAGTAACCGCCTTTGTAAAAATCTTTGGTTAAAAGCGTTGTAAGAGCCAAAGTCACATAATAGACGGTTGTTCCAAAGGCCCTTGCTCCAGAATTCGAGTCAGGCTGCTGAGAGACGGTCATGCCTCATACTAGAGTTGGTGTATGCTATGGCTTTTGCTGGACACTCGTGGCTGACACTTCTTGACTGTCAAATAGACTGTTCTACTCTATGGATACAGGCTTGTTACATTAACACATGGGGCGTCGTCATGTGTGCCATGTTCTGTTACCTCCTTCTTGACTGTCACCGAGCTGCCATCGCCAGCACCTAAATGTAACTGGGCTGATTAGGCTGATTGGTCGCCCAGCCTGGGTCTACTTAAAAAGAAACCTGGTGGCTTTTCCGAGTTGAGTAGCTGATCAGCCTTCCATGGTCACCAGGCTTGGAGAGTCGTTCTTGAGATTTTTCGAATTTGTTGTTGACACTTGGATTTGAGCTTTTTCTCGAAAATGAATCCACCAGTTTAGCCTTAAATGAGGCTAATAAGAATGCCAGTATGGATGTGCATTTTACTTATAGGCCTGCCCGTTCAGTTTCCAGAGGGGCTGTAAATCAGTTTTCTCTGCAGAGGCAAAATCTTATTTTCAGAGTTGACGGGAGATGATGGATACTTATTAAACTTCTCTAACCAAGGGCATGCCCGAGTCGTGCGCCTGGGACGCGCAGCCCCAGGCTCTCCATAGGGGGTGGGGCACGAGTTTCTTTTCGTGTGCAGCAAAAAGGGCTTTCGGGTAGAGAACACCTTAAAAAAGGCATTATGAATTAGAGTGACAAGTTTTTGAAAGGCCTAAAGAGCTTTACTAAGCAGATTTTAATGTAACGTCCCTGACTTTGTTGCTGCGTCCTTCAAGGTCGTTCGGTCGAGGTTTACCTCTGTTCCCTGCCAAAATCTTAGCCATGCTCTCGAGCCTTCGCTCTACCGGTGGCTGAGGTTGTCGCGGGCGAGCCGTGAGTCTGCTCTCTCGGCTCTCAACGTCGACTCCTGCTCGTCTCTTGCCGGCCACGGCCACTGACAGCATGCCAGTGTTTTAGAATGGAGAGAGAGGTTTGGGAATAGGTAGGGAGGTTTAGTGGGATTTGAAGATCACGTGATAGGAGGTTGGTTTTCTATTCATCGATGTTCGCCTGCCTTCGGATTTCCGTTAGCTTCATCAAGGTGAATCCGGAGCCGAGAGCTACCTAAGGTTGCCAATCGGCTGCCATTTGACTGCTTGTTACTCTCTCTCTCTCCTCTCTCTCATCTCTCTCTCTCTCTCCTCTCTCTATTTCTCTCTCTCACCTCTCTTTTTCTTTTTCTCTCCTCTCTCTCTCTCTGTTTCTCTATTTTGCTATTTCTCTTTCTTTCTCTCTCTCTCTCTTCTCTCATCACTCTCTCCTCTCTCTCACTCACCTCTCTTTTCCTCTTTTCTCTTTCTCTCTCTCTTTCTCTCTCTCTTTCTCTCTTCTCTCATCACGTTGGCCAGCAGCTGTAGCTGCTTCGTGCTAAGCCTGGCCAAAAAAGATCCAATGCCAAATCGATTAAGTCAGTGCTTCCTTGGAGTGAGGAAGCTAATTAATAATAATATTAATAATAATACACTTGTATAACGCCCTTATATTACGATCACTTTGTAGGCACTTTACATATGCTACTTTGGAAGCATGTTAATATGGTTAGTGATAGCATGCACAGCATCAGCACACACAAGAACACAATGGACAGTGCACACGGACCCAGAAAATGTTGTAAGGAACAGTTGCGTTTTAGCTTCTTTTGTATTGTCATCAAGTTATGGAATGTCGTGGAGTCAATCGGGATTGAGTTTCTGGCCTTGCGAGCATACAAACCAGAGGCACGATCTTCAAAGGATTTGAGGTTGATTCGAGATGCAGTAAACGACTGTAGTCAGCAGAGCGTATGTTACGATGCCTATCCTGATTAGGAAGTAGTTCCAATGGGTAGGCTGAAGCAAGACAATGAAGGAACCTAAATGTGAGTGATACAATCTTGAAGTCAATGCGCTGTTTGATGGGGAGCCACTGCAGGTCGGCGAGAAGTGCTGTAATGCCGAAAATGTGCCGTTTAAAACAGACAAGCCTGGCTGCTAAGTTTTACACCAGCAGTAAGCGCCCTATTGCACAGGCCGGAAGACCAGCAAGTACTGAGTTACATAAGTCGATAGCATGTGCCACAAAGGATTTTATCAACTTGGATGTAGTAATCCTGTCTAAGCAGCCCCAAATTTTTGCAATGTTACTTGTCAGTCAGTAGGCAGGCTTGACTGTGGACCTGGCATGGTCGTCAGTTAAAAGTCGCTTACGAACATGGACAGGGTAGCCAGATTGGGTGCAGATGCTGCAGGAAATTTGCTGTGGGCATCATTGCGAACTGCAGCATGCTCGTATAGGCAGTATGCAGGCATTTCCGCCCGCTTGGCAGCCTCACGGGATCGCTCCCAAGATGCCATCCAGTACGACCTTAGCTTAATGTTACTGGAATCTTAATGTGCCAGCTATTACCAGCACCAGAGCTCCACGGCCTTCTGGCAGCCTTTCCTCTCGGTATTCTCTGGGCACGCCTGCCTTCATGAAATATGAAGAGCACACGCATAGCAGACTCTCAAGCAAAAGAGTGGCGCCGAGAGGAGCCGGTGTCTGCCAATCGGCAGCCATTCGACAGCTTGCCACCACTGCCATATGTCTGTCTGTCTACCGCCAGCAGTGCAGGGCAGAAACAGAGAAAGCTTTAAGATTTTTATGCTATCCGAGCTCTCCTTTCTCTTGCTCTCTCCCTCCCTACCCCTCTCTTGCTCCCTCTCTCTCTCTCTCTCCCTTCCTCTCTCTCTCTCTCTCTCCCTCTCGCTCCCTTCCTCCCTCTCTCTCGCTCCCTTCCTCCCCCTCTCTCTCTCGCTCCCTTCCTCTCTCCCTCTCCCGCTCTCTTCCCCTCTCTCTCCCTCCCCCTCTCTCTCAGTCCTCTCTCCCTCTCTCTCTTGCTCCCACCCCTCTCTCGCTCCCTTCCTCCATCTCTTGCTCCCTTCCTCCATCTCTTGCTCCCTTCCTCCATCTCTTGCTCCCTTCCTCCATCTCTTGCTCCCTGCCTCTCTCTCTTGCTCCATTCCTCCCTCTCTATCTCTCCCTTCCTCCCTCTCTATCTCTCCCTTCCTCCATCTCTCCCTCATCTCTCTAGCTCCCTCCCTCCCTCCCTCCCTCTCTCTCTCTCTCTCTCTCTCTCTCTCTCTCTCTCTCTCTCTCTCTCTCTCTCTCTCCCCCTCCCTCTCTCTCAGGCTCCCTCTCTCTCACACTCCCTCTCTTGCTTGGTTTTGTGAGTTTAACTTGGGCCTGGCTAGCCAAAGGCAAGCATCTAACTGCTGTCCCATTCCGGTGCAGGGCTAGCCCTTTGCCTTTGATCTAAAACGTGTTGCCTTGTCGTGCAACATTGCTCCAGCATTGCTTCAACCAACCACTTTGTAAGGTGGCAGGTAGGGAAATTAAGCACTCAAGATACTCTAGAAAAAGTGGAGGATTTTCATAAGTTGAAGTCATCGTGCTATACAGCATGTATCACCAAGCTCACAGTGACCATGGTGTACTTGGTGACTGGAAAGCTGGCAGCCTACAATTCGAATCAATGCACTTGCTTTATCCCTGTCGTCCTACCTCGTGACTATTCACTACAGTTTACTAAGCACAGGGTATACGTTTTCAGCACTAAATCGCAGTGCAGATCTTGCTTGCTATTTCAACTATTTACTGTTTAGTTGCCTCTTTCAACTATTTACGAGCAGTCTTCATCAAATGCCGTGACCTTCAATCTTTAGCTGTTACCATTTTGTCAATGTGTACATCTTTCAAGCAAGTGCAGTGGCACACTGATGATTAGCCAAAAACGGCACCGCTGTGTGCTGCACTGTCACGTGGTGCTTTTGCGCACTTCTTGCAGGTGAACCAAATGATAGCGAACATCAAACAGGCCTTTGAGCAAGGCATCTCAGAACTGGATTGGATGGATAAGGATACGAAGAGCCGGGCTCTGCTCAAGTTGAAGGTCATGAAAGATTACGTGGCGTTCGATAAGCTTACAATGA
Organism: Cristatella mucedo; assembly: GCA_009760855.2. Classification (NCBI taxonomy): domain Eukaryota; kingdom Metazoa; phylum Bryozoa; class Phylactolaemata; family Cristatellidae; genus Cristatella; species Cristatella mucedo. Next base: position 13,128,308 of record WPIO01000006.1, on the reverse strand, counting down.
ACCAGACTTACGTCGATGCTAAAAGCAGCCTGGTGAGTGGGCATAGAGCATGCCAAGTAACCGAAGCAGCAGCTGCATTTGTGAGGCCCGCCAGATGTGCAGCATAATGTACGAACTCGGTAGCTCAGCCATGCAGCTAATGCAGTACCCGACGACCGGGTTTGTTCTGTGCTTGCATCGAAAGCTTGGTAGTATTTCTGCTTCCGCAGGGCTCAGCTCACTGAAATATTCCCCTGTATCATAATCATCTGCCAAACGGTCGCATCGAACCGCCATAGTGACTAGCCAACGATGAATTGATCTTTTCGGGGGGGGGGCAGTTTGTTCACACCGGATCGAATTTGCTTGCAGATTGTTCTGCACAAAGACAGAAGCTACCTGAGCACGCTGTTCAACCTGACGACAGACAGAGTGCTCGCCAGTCTAGTCAAGACCAGCTCGCACAGGGAGGACATGCACGAGTGAGCGCATGCAGGCGCAGGAGCGAGATCAGGTGGCGCCACCAGCTGCAAAGCTCGGTAGTGTTACCGCTGCAACAGTGCCGAGCCGACCGGGCTGTAGCCGACCTACTTTAAACGCATCTTTTTCAGGACGATGGCATCTCCATTCGTCGTGAATGCGTTCTACGACATGCGAAACTCTTTTTGTAAGTAACAGTGTTCGTAGCTAAAACGCGCCAGCGCCAGTGAAAGCGCCGTGGGTGCTGCATGCCAGTGTTATAAACGTAGTGAGTAGCTTTCACGTCCGGATAGAACTAGCCGCAAACGCAGCGCTCCCAACGAGGCTAGTCTCAGCAGGCGCGTGACAAATGCTGGCGATACCCGGAGCTTGCAGCACGGCTAGCGACTTGTAGGTACTGCACCAATGCACGAAGGTGCGCCGACAGTAGCAGGAACACGAGAGCAACGAATAACGCTCGTACCTTAAGAAACCGAGGTCACTATTACAATTTAGACAAGTTCATTTGACAGAATCGGAGGGTTACAGGCGTTCAACAGTGGCCACGGCGTACACCGATGGCTCCGTGGCCTAGATCGGCTAAAGTCGGCTCAAATGCCAATGCCAAGTCCATAATCGAAACTGCTGCCTCTCTCGTGGCATTGACTTTTACGAGGTCTCGGTCGTAGGTTATCGTATAGTCGCCGTTACAATTCAGGAACCACAAATAATGATTGTCAGTCATAGTCTGACCGATTTAGCTCTAGCCACCGCTTCACTCGCGTCAGCAGCCCAGCGCCCAGGCAGTCGTGCTCAAGGGCGCTCGACTGCCGGCGGCCTCACTCTGATTAGCTCGGCCACAGTAGCTACGGTGAAGATAGGCTTATTTTCTGTTAGCTCACTTTCTTGACGGCCCCAATACTACTCTTTCTGCTGCTGCTGGCCCGGTCGTAATTTTTAAGATTGCTCTCTTTTATCAAAACATTCAGTCGAGTCAGTAGCTTATTCGCCCGGGAGCTGCGAGCATGCGCACAGTGACGTGCCTCTCTCTCTCTCTCTCTCTCTCTCTCTCTCTCTCTCTCTCTCTCTCTCTCTCTCTCTCTCTCTCTCTCTCTGCGCCACCGACCTTGCGCTGCCTGCTGCATGCAATCCGCTGAAGTACGCAGGTTGCTCGTTCTCGGTCAGTAGCCGTGTCGTGCCTGCTGCGTTATGCCCTGCAATATCGCCTGCCTTTGACCATCTCTTCCTCTCCAGTACGCTGTAACGTTCAGGAGCTGTGTGCAGGTGCACGTCGGTCTAGCTAAGCTTCCTGCGAGCCAGATGTAGTAGCCGGAGTATTTTTAGATATCAGACTTCGTCAAAGTCTAGCTGTGGCTGGGCGGTCGTCGGGAGCACCCCTTGGTGGTGGGTGACATGACGGTTTTATGGGCTTGGCTTAAGAAAACAGGTCAAGGGTGACCAGCCCTGGCCTGGGGCCCCTGCCCCCTTGGACCGACCTGAAGGAGTGAGTGCCTCGGCTATCGGCTCTGCCGCCTGCCGAGACGCTCCCTCAACCTTTCTATGATTGGCTGCTTCGAGCCAGATCACATTGTAACCCTTCTTTGGCTTAATACTGGCTGCAACCATGGATAGCGGCACTTGCCAGCACGTGTGCCAAATTGCCCGGGGCCTGCAGAAAGGATGCTCTCAGGGAAGGCCAAATCTTGATGGTGAGAAAAAATAACCGGATGCTAGCTGAAAGGACGTTATTCATTCAGTTCCGTGTCTTTCAACCTGAAAGAGCCGACAGCAGACGCGCTTCTTCGATCTATGCCCGATTTACTGAAAATAACTGAATTGTTGGGTGCCAAAATGGTCTCATAGAGTACTTTTGTTTCGGCTAGGCTGTGAATGAGGAAATAATTATCATTACAGACAGGCAATATTCTCAGAATTCCCAGTAGATTCTTGTTAAATTAATCGGTCGTCGAGCCGCTCATCGTGATTAATGAAAAGTATCGGCTCAGCCTGCAGCTAATCTGACTCTGTGACTATCACCATCATCCCAAGGGAGGTGTCATTGTGCTAAAAAGAAAGTAGGTTATGTAATGTCGTCCTTGAGTGCTGCTCTTGTGACCGTCGAAGCCAGCTGTGGCACGATTGCCTTCAGAATATGGACATTTAATTTTCTCCATGTACACTCAGCGTACAAAAAAGTCCTAGCAATATGGTCGGTCGCAGCTGCTGTGGCTGTGAATCCGTTTGAGAAATAATGGGGAGTTTCTGCAATTTCAGGCGTACTACAGTTTGTTTTATTACAGCCTTTTTTCGAACCGAGGTGAGGAATATTAAAAACAAGTACACATGCTGATTGCATTTTAAGCAGTTCGTGTGACGTCGTCCCACGTGGTGCTTCGACTCTTTAATAATAATAATAATAATATTGCACTTGATAAAGCGCCCTCAGAGAACTTAATCTCTTTCTAGGCGCTTTACATTTGCTGCAAAGTGATACGCAATAGAATAGTAAGTAAAATCATGCTTGAAAAACAAACAAAATGAATAACATGGTTAGGGGTTACATGCACTGGGTCAGCATGCAAATGTGGTTAGTGGCAGCATGAACAGTGTCAGCACGCATAAGCACATCGAGGACGAATCACAAGGACCCACTAAATGCTGTCCTAAATAGGTATGTTTTTAAGTTTCTTTTAAATGTGGTCAGGTCAGGGGATGTTCTGATGCAGGTCGGGAGGGAGTTCCAGGCTGTGGGAGCATACGAGCTAAATGCACGGTCTCCAAAGGATTTAAGGTTTGTACGAGGTATTTCTAGACTGTTGGATTCCGAAAAGCGAGTGGTACGATGCTTTGCCTGATGGGGTAGTATCTCTGAAAGATAGGCTGGATCCCCTTGCCATTGTGCTGCTTGCCGGGCGCATAGTCCCGGTTTCAGCTCTGTCGCTTCTGCTTCGGCTGCTGCAGCGCATTTCCACAGAGCCTGGGTTTTACTTAAAAGGTCGGCTGCTCGTGTAGGCTGAACGCAGCACCCCACCGCAGCAGTCCCATGTCGACATCGCTCTTTAAGTCGTTAAACGAGATTCAAATCAGGCCACTGGCCAGACAGCTTCGTCAGCACTAAACAATGACTCGTCCAGAAGTTGGCTTCACTGACCTGGCCGTGTGCTTAGGTCGTTATCTGGCTGCCAAATGCAACTACCCCAAAGCAGAGTGCACTGGCTTTGAAATCAACTTGCTTGGCCAACAATAACATGCTACGCTTGCCCTGCAGCTCCCAGTAGCCTCCCCCCCCCCCCCCCCGTTGGCCGCCCCTCCGGTGTTACCAGGCTTTGAGCAGGTAACAGCTTGGCTTGTGTTTGGCCCCTGCACCAGAATCTGGCGGGCGACCGAAACGATCAGCATACATCTTGCATTGAACAGCTGCTAAAAAAGAATGAAAAGGTGGCAGATTCTATTCCGACGACAAGGTGGGTGTGGGGCATCATTATTAGGACAATTTTGAGAGATTGCAAAACTACGTTTTCCCTGAGAAATAAATATTCTGACCTCGGGTTGCCGTCTTTTTTTTGTGCTTATCAGATAGCTGCTGTGCACTTAGAGATGCCGAGAAGCTATATTAGTAGGGTCAAGGCCACTGAGCTGCACAATAACTTAGTGGATGGAGAGCGCGTATACCCACCTGTACATATAAGGTATATTTATTATATTTTGTTCTATGCAGTGCTAATGCCCGAAAAATCCACGAGTAGTGTGACGATTCAGGTACAAATGTTTCAGCGCTCTACGAACTTCTTGCCTACAGCATCCCAATTTAACTTATAGATTTGCGGAGGTAATAATATTTGTAATACATCGTGCATGCTACCACCTTGATTGGCTTACCATCAGCAAAAACATGCGAATCCTGTCGATGTGCATAGACAAGAGAACGGCTTAGAATTGTACTTGTATACCAATAGCACGTAATTGTACACACAGGATGATATCTCCATCTATAATAATAACAATACATTTGTATAGTGCCCTCATGATGCATTATTGAATAGTTAGTGGTAGCATGCTCAATGTCAACAAGCGTAACATGGTTAGAGGTGATATGCACAGGGTCTAAAAGCAAATACTTTACCTTTAGTTGCAGCATGCGCAGTATCATCTACTGTGTGCAGTTAGTGAACCACTTGTGCGAGTCGACCTATTTCAGCATTTAGCAAATGTAAAGCGCCTAGAAAGAGATTGAGCTCTCTGAGGGCGGTTTATCAAGTGTATTATTATTAATATTATTATTATTATTCTCCGACTGAGGAAGAAAATAGAAAAGGGGCATTGCTGAGTGGAAGCACACAAGGAGGCAAGTAAGCCTTGTATCTATTTAGGATTATGGAACAAACATACATGCAACAGGTTAATTAGTTCCACTTATCTTTTTTTTCTCGACTTGGTGTCTACAGTCGTTTTTACCATAATTGAGTAATCATCTGCAGTCTTATCTTTACCAGCAGCAATCCGTCATCAAATTAAAAATATAAAAGACTAGCTGATTGAACAGCCTTATTAATATAAGAACGAATACACAGAAGAGCTATGTCATCACCACTTGCAGTGGCCAGTAAAGGATCACTTACTACAGGATTCGAACCCACGATCAAGGTCGCGAACACCTTACCCCTGGGCTAAGATCAGGGGGATCCATAGTCTTTGGCTGGCCATTTGCCATTGCGCTTCTAGCGTGTAGCTCTCAGGTTGAGCTCTTTGCACCTCGCTAAGTTAAACTAATGAACATTCACAAACAGCTTCAAGCTGCTAGCTTGCTCCTGACCGAAATGGCCTTTTGAATATTCTCTGATCTTAGTATCACGGATCCTAGAAACTTCCAAGAACTGTGGCTAACCATTTATTTGGGCTGTAGTCATCATTACCTCTTTCTAAGCTTCTTGGCGGTCTGTCCTCTACAGCATTTAGCGTCTAAGCTGCAACTGCTGAGACAGATGCAACTGAATGAGATCAGAGGTACATGCATTGCATTTCTTGATTACACAATAACCTAAGTTTGCCGGATTATTCCTAATTTTTCAGCAGGCAGGTCGATTGGCTTACCAGACAGTGGGTAAGCCAAAAGCCGAACACGACTCTTATAGACAGCTTAATTCTGGATTGGCAACAGAGGTGGGTGTGGTGCTGGCGCTGGTAGCACTAGTAAACAAGCATATTGTGGCCGAATACCGGAAGAGGGGGTGGTGTTTTGGGCAGATAGCACGTGTAAGTAGGTGGTGCTTAGACCGACCAGGTTTGACCAAATTACTTACTCGTTCTAGTGAAAGTACTCCCACACGGCATCTGGTGAGTGAAAAAACCCCCGACTCAGTGAGACTAGCCTATCATGCAAAATGTTCCGATTCTGCTATTTTTTTAGATCTGTGGAAGATTGCTTTCGTTAAGGTGGCCACGGCCATGCGCATGACCTCAGCAATTACAAACATCTCTTCTCTCTGTCGGGCAAAGTGCACTGCCAAATGCTATATACAAGCCTAATGTTTCTTCCTCAAAGTGCTAAATAAGATTCAACCTACTGATTTATTTAGCTCCAGTTGAGTCTTAATCTTAGCAGCTTTTATTCCGAGTGCAGCAGGGAATACAGTGCTGCATGCTGCATATTTGGCTAGCTCTTGTGCTATGCCGACATTGCTTTGTAGACATAATGGCAGCAGTTCTGCAAGGAGCATTTTACGGATACAACAATCCAGCTTATATCAACTATGCAGCCATGGGCTATGTCGTTGGTCATGAGATCACGCATGGATTCGATGATGATGGTAAGCAAACAAAGCCGTAACTTTATCCTCTTTCAACTAGCAATAAGGTCGCGATGGAATTATTTGGACCAATGGAGCTCTGCCTAAGTTGCAAAGACATGGCCACCACTAGATGCATGAACTGAGCACTGAGACGGTCAAGCAGTGCAATGGATGTAGGCCATTCACCGTGCTGCTTCACATCTGGATGGAGTAGGCCAGAAATTATCCGGCTTACTTGACTAGATTAAGATGTCCTGTCTTTTTTTTATCTTTACTCACATCCTTTGCAGGTCATATGAAAAGAGTTTTGTTTCTATCATGTTCAATCTTTGCTTTTTTAAGCTCGTTGTGAGAACACCTTTTTAAACCGATCATAACCGTACCTGTACTTCATCTATCTCTACCTTCCAACACATCAAAATCTCTATGCCTGCTTTCTGCATTTATTGCTGACATTTGCATTTAGATGACTGCACACTTTCTCAAATCAGATAAGGGTAAAATCAACTCACTAGTAATGGCAAACCTAGTGCTAATCGGAAATAGAAAGCTTGGCCCTCACCACTGGTACAGCCGGAAGAGCTGGTTTGGCCCCAGTGGTTAGAGTGCTTGCCTCGACCAAGGTCAAGGTGAATGTATTTTATCACCGAGGTTGTGGGGTCGAGCCCTGTGGCATATGTGAAGCATCTGAATAGAGATTCGGTTCTCTTAGGGCGATATACAAATGAAATGTTTTTATTTATCTTCCATAGCCTCTGCAAGGAATTTGAGTGTGCTGGTCCAAAAAATCGTTTCACTAGGTGACCATACATCTGCTCCACAGCCAAGTCGGCCTACTTTCAGTTGTTTAACATGGCAAAAATTTGGGCCTGCTTAGACAAGGATACCACATCCAAGTTAGTCCATGCATTTGTGACGTCCTTCTAGACTTTTGCCGTGCACTACTCGGCGACTATTTACATGTATGAATAAGACTCGTACAATGGGGGGGGGGAATTGTGCAGCCTGACTTGTCTGTCATGAACATCGAAACTGCAATATTAAGCCACTTCTCCCCAGCATGCACTGGCTCCCAATCAAGCTGTGCATTGACTTCAAGGTTCTTCATCTCTTTATTGTAGGTCCCTTAATTCTCTTTTGTCAGCCTGCTTATCTAAAATGCTTCATCATCAAGCTTTGTATCGTGCTATTTGTTCTTTTGACTTAATTGTGTAGCCATGCCTCTAACCAACCTCAAATCTTCTGGAGGCAGTGCCTTCAGTTATAATGCTCTCAAGGTGGGAATTGGCTACCGACTGATACCATGACATTACCTGAATCGACGACATTTAAAACGAAGCTAAAATGCACCGGCTCATCACAGCATTTGCTGGGTCCGAGCTTATGGGACTATGCATGCTGAAATCATACGTGCTATCATTAACTAATTGACATGCTTCTTTTTCTAACTATGTCAAGGGTCTAGAAAGAGATTAGGTTCTCTTAAGATGCCAGGCACATTTCTTTTTGGAACTATGATTAGCTGGGTATTTATGCAACTTTGCTGTCCACCAATTGCCCATCCTAGCTTTGAAAATCCACGGTTCTTGACAAAATGGTTGCCAAGCAGTTGATTTACCACCACACGCTTGATCACTTGCATAATCTTGCTCAGACTGAGTCGAAATCTTTCTGGTCTGACTATTTTGATACCCTTCGAGTGCAAGTAATAGCCTTTTGTTGCTTGACGTTTTTGAGGGCTTTTAAAGGGAAGGTTTTGTTGTGCTGTTTGTGGTAGCTCCAAAAATGATCCCCTCTACCATGGTGACTTAGTGGCATGTGTCAGATTCTAGATCGTAATTGCTCAGGTTCCAACTTGTTGATTGTAGAATTTTTTGTCTGTAAATCTACATTAACTAATCAGGCGTTTTTCAGTACCGACTCGGCACTTTGGCCAAGACAGTAATCTGAAATGTGGTAAAAAAAAATAAATTTGGTCACTAAGCCTTAGGATGGGTACGAAAAGTTCTCCTCTGTCAATAAGGCCACGAGAACTAACCCTTTTTTAATACCAGAGATGCTTGCTTGTGGTGTTGTGCCTCGCGGTTCCATCTCTGGCCTGCTGTCTTTCTTCGTCTGGGTAGCTCTACATGGGTTGGTCATTCTGCATGACGCCTACGATTCCAGCTGGAGCTGCTCTGCAGCTGCCATAGGAGCAATATTGGATGTGCGCACTTAGTGGACAACTGGTTCCGGATGCCTGCTGGTAACTTGTATGCCTAACTAGCTGACCTGTACCTTGTGTGCAAAATCTCTTCTTCAGGCTTGGAGCTAAGATAAGAGGCACTTCTGGTTGTGACCTTGTAATGTAATGTATATCTCCGTCTGTAGCTCCACAAATTCATAAAGAACCTTCCTCGCCACCCAGTAAACTTGGGTCTGTGTGTGCAGTATTCACACGCTTCCTCAGTCTTCAAGCATGCATGTGCTTGAGCTCTTGCCCTCTGGCCACAAGGCATATGACAAACCAGAGACCTCTATTATTTTGCCGATGTGGCCAAAACTTGTGCACGTCTTTGTGACTGATAGGTGTGAATGCTGTAGCACGGTTTATTGTGAGTTCCCCGACGATGTGTAATGCTATGTCCGAAAGTGCCCCGAAGAAGATTAAGTTCTCTCAGGGTATTTTACAAATGCATTACTATTATTATCGCCTTTATCATCATCATTATCCTCATCATTAGGCATCTTCCATCTGAAAGGATTCTTATGGGCTCGGTCTCTAAAGAAAGCTTGCTCTACTGCTGAAGTAGCTTTGCAGTCATGAAGAAGAGCAACTTTCTTCCCGTAGAACTACTAACAATAAAACCAGATTAGATAAAGTCTTTTATCAACATCAGTGAGTGCCTCCTGGGGTTGAGGAGAGGACAGATGATGTAGGAAGGGGACTGCAGGCAGCCTTTAAGTGATCTCGGGTCCTCTCATTCACACAGCGACGCACAGCTTCTGCAACAGTCTTGATTATGTGGCAGCAGTGGAGCCTAGCTGCTTTAGCCTGCAGAGAGGGGCATCGAGGAATCGCTGCCTACTGCTTGACTTGAGCAAGCATGCGATCTGGAACCACAGAGTGCAATTGCCTTACCCCTGAACTCAGACTTTGTCGATTGAGGGACGATAACATTGGGCATTTTTTTTCGAATGGCTCCTCTGTAAGCCTTTGAGGAGAGCTTTTTGCTGTGCGACCACTGTGAATGATGGCTGCCCAAGTAACTCTTAGCTTGAGAGCGACTGTCTGAGCACGTGATTTGTAGGCCGGCGCCTAGTTTGTTGATTGTGAGCGTTTTAGCATTTATTGAGTGCTCTGCGGTGGCCCCTGCATGGTACGCTTTTGCCTCCCCTATTCACGCCCCTCTCGGTGTCGTCATTGGCGTGGTGTCAGTGCCGATTTGTGGATCTGACTTATCTGCTGTCTGCGTGCTAAAGTAAGAAAGCAAAAGCCGGCTACTATAGCTGCCCAATCTCCTATAGCATCAGAAGAGCCTTGGCAGCTTCGAGCCCTTCGCGAAGCAGGATGCTCTCGGCCGTGGGTCAGGCCAGCGGCCATACGTGTAGCCTATGCCCCTGGGTCTTAGCCCTGGGCTAAGGTGCTCGCTCTTCGCGAGCCAGGTCGTGGGTTCGAGTCCTGCAGCAGGCGATCCTTTATTTCCCGCTGCAAAAGGTGGTGATTGATGCTGAAGGTCTTCTATGGCTATTTACATGCACGAGGCTGTGGAATCAGCTAAACTCCTTTATAGGTCCATCTTGACCTCCGTATTAAGATGAGCTGCCTGTGTGAGCAAGCCTGTGTCAACAGTCTGCAGAAATTCGTTGCATGCACTTGATTTTGCCGGCCGTAATGTCATCTTTCAGGCCGGAAGTACGATTCTGAAGGTAACTTGATGTCGTGGTGGCAGGCTGAGGCCGAGGAGGTCTTCTCGCAGAAAAAGCAGTGTTTCATTCAGCAGTACGGTGGCATGAGGGTAGCAGCTGGCGACTCCTTCTACCAGGTAAGCAAGTACCTGCGACTATTCAGTCCCACCCTCACTCGTGCCTTGCAAAGCTAGCACTGACCATAATCTAGTCTCCTTGTTACCATTCTAATCAAAGGTACTTGAATGAGTCGTGGCAGACCCATGAAACCCATTTGTCAGGCGATCAGGCGATTGCAGCAGGTGCAAAACTCCGCAGCTAGGCTTGTCTGTCGTGAGCGTCGCAGTTGCCACATTACTCCACTTCTCGCCGACCTGCACTGGCTACCAGTCAAGCAACGGATTGACTTTAAGGTTTTGTCCTTCACTTTTAGGTCACTTAATTCTTTGGCTCCAGCCTATCTCTCAGATATACTCCCCCATCAGGCCAAGCATCGTACCACCCGCTTTTCGGAATCCAACAGTCTACAAATACCCCGTACAAACCTCAAATCCTTTGGAGACCGTGCATTTAGTTCATATGCTCCCAAAGCCTGGAACTCCCTCCCGACCTGTGTCAGAACATCCCTTGACCTGACCACATTTAAAAAGAACTTAAAAACACACCGATTTAGGACAGCATTTAGTGGGTCCCTGTGATTCGTCCTTCACGTGCTTATGCGTGCTGACACTGTGCATGCTGCCACTAACCACATTTGCATGCTGACCCTGTGTATGTCACCCCTAACCATATTATTCATTTTGCTTGTTTATCAAGCGTGATTTTACTCACCATTCAATTGCATTTCCCTTTGCAGCAAATGTAAAGCGCCTAGAGAGAGATTAAGTTCTCTGAGGGTGCTTTATCAAGTGCATTATTATTATTATTATCATTATTATTGTCAAAGCATCAAGCGTAGGAAGGAAGCGCCAGTCAGGCTTTAGAGCAAATCACTCCAGAGAGCTGGCACTGCTGTATCTACCGACCGTCTTATGAAAAGCGACGTCTTAAGAAAGCAGCAGAGTCTCTCAGCTAGTTTTTGCTGGATCTCTCAACAGCGTTTTGATGCCACTGATCAATAATGCTTTCTTGAGGGATAATCATCTTACCTCGTCATCGCTAGCGCTGTACTGCAATGATTTAGGTTCTGTCTCAGATATAGATTTCAGAGCTTAGATGCCAACGGCCATCCAGTGAATCATTAAAGTATGAGGTAACCTGGGGAGCAATGTATACCTCTTTTAACACTTTATAATGTCCTTTTGCCGATATAATCGTCCAGCACAACCTGAGCTTTTATTGCTATGCAGACGACACACAACTGTACCAGTGCTTTTAACCCCCTTGTGCTGTCCAGCACAGCAGACTCCTTCACTCCCTTGCTGCACGTATTGCTGACAATAGCACTTGGATCGCAACAAACTTCCTCACATTGAATGACCATTAAACCAACCTACCTTTTTTAGGCAAACCAAGTGGGATTCAGAAATTGGAAAGTTTGATCATGCTTCTTTTATAGCATATGTAAAGTGCCTAGAAAAAAGTTCTCTTGGTGTGCTATGCAAAGATCATCCAAATTCGGCTCTGTCGGCATAACTCCTGTTGCATCTGCACAAAATCTAGTGGTGAAGTTCCAAAGTGGTCTTTCTCTGGACGACCACATCAGGTCCACACTCAAGTCTTTCTACTGTCAGCTAAGGATCGTAGCAAGAATTCAAGCCTGTTTATAGAGGGATACCACATCTAAGTTGATCCCATCCATTTGTGACATACCGTCTTAACTTTTGTCGTTCACTACTTTTGTCATTCACTTTCAAGTCCCTTCATTCTCTAAAATGTAGCCTACCTATCAGAACAACTCACCAATCAGGCTAGGCATCGAATCACCGGCTCGCATCTCACCATCACCCATCGCTATCACCAGATCTATCATATCGGTTACATTTGCCTTAAACCAACCTCAGATCCTTTGGAGGCCGTGCCTTGATTTATTTCCTATGCTCCCATAGCCTGGAATTCACTCCTGACCGACATCACGACATTCCTTGACTTGACGACGTTTAAGAAGGAGCTAGATAGGCACCTGTTCGTCACAGTACTTGCTCGGTCCTTGTGATTTGTCCTTCGTGTGCTTACACTGTACGTGTTACGGCTGACCATATAGTCACGCTTCCTTTGCAGCAGATGTAGAGTGCCTAGAAAGAGATTAGGTTCTCCGAGGGTGCTACGCAACGGTATTTTTGTTATTATTATTATTATTGTTATTATTACTTATACTACTCGTTCGGCCTGTGCAGTAAGGTGCTTACGGTTGTCCCGAAACTTGGGCTGCTAGGCTTGACTGTCGTGGGAGTCTCGGTTGCCATTTAAAACCAATTCTCACGACCCGTGCTAGCTCTCTATCAAGCAGCGTAGGGTCTTTAAGGTTTTGGCCCTCAGTATTAGGTCCCTGCATATTCTTGCTCCGACCTACCTATCCAAACTACTTCCCCGATCAGGCTGCGCATCTTGTCACTAGCTCTTCTGGCTTTGTTCGTTTAGCTGGACGTCTAATCCACCTCAAATCCTGTAGGGACCTACGGGGAACTTTTAGGGAGCCTTTAGTTTGTATGCTCCCAAAGCCTGGATTTCCAGTTCCATCTGATGTCACGTCGCCCTCTGTCCTGACGAGATTTAAGAGAAGCTAAAATTGCATCTGCTCCTCCCAGCATTTGCTTGGTCCGTATGAATTGTCCTTTGTTTGCTTATGCATGCTGACACTATGCATGCTATCACCAACCATATTTTTTTGCTTTCCTTACAACCTGTGTAAAGTGCCGACAAAGAAATTTAGTTCTTTGGTTGCTATAAGAATGTAGTATTGTTATTATTTTTGTTATTTCAACACTTATAATGCTGGCATTTACACCTGCTGTACGCCACTTCTCACCGACCTGCACTGGCTACCAGTCAAGCAGCGGATTGACTTCAAGGTTTTGTCGCTCACTTTTAGGTCCCTTCATTCTATGGCTCCAGCCTATCTCTCCGACATACTCCCCCATCAGGCCAAGCATCGTACCACCCGCTTTTCGGAATCCAACAGTCTACAAATACCTCGTACAAACCTCAAATCCTTTGGAGACCGTGCATTTAGTTCGTATGCTCCCAAAGCTTGGAACTCCCTCTCGACCTGCGTCAGAACATCCCCTGACCTGACCACATTTAAAAGGAACCTAAAAACACACCTATTTAGGACAGCATTTAGTGGGTCCCTGTGATTCGTCCTTGATGTGCTTATGCATGCTGACACTGTGCATGCTGCCACTAACCACATTTGCATGCTGACCCTGTGCATGTCACCCCTAACCATGTTATTCATTTTGTTTGTTTTTCAAGCATGATTTTACCTACCATTCAATTGCATTTCCCTTTGCAGCAAATGTAAAGCGCCTAGAGAGAGATTAAGTTCTCTGAGGGCGCTTTATCAAGTGCGTTATTATTATTATTATTACTACCTGGATGGAAGAGAACTTTCTGGAGTTAAATGACGATAAAACCAACTTTCTAGTCATTGGCACACCTAGTGTTTCGAAGAAATTGGAGAGCTTATTCCTCAAAACGAGCTTGCCCGTCATATCTCTTATGGCTTCTGACATGCAACCTGGGCAGTGTGTTTAAATGAACTTTTGCTAGCTGACCACGTTAGCTTGACAGTCAAATATGCCTACTTTCAGTGGGTGCTTACACAAGGAAAGCACTTGCAAACTGGTTCTTGCATTAGCGATGTACCGCCTAGGCTTCTTTAACTCAATACTTTAGTCTTCTGGCCAGTACCATATGACATTTGGAGTTGGCGCAAAACTTGGAAACGAGGCATTTAAAGCAGCGTATCGACTTTTCACTCGCTTCTAGGTCCCTTTGTTGTGTTGCTGCATCCTAGTTATCAGAACTGCTTTGCAATCAGGCTAGGCATAGTACCACCTGCTCGTCTGACTCAAATCATTTAGCTGAGAGCCTAACCAACCTTAATTCCTTTTAGACCGAGACTTTGGCTCATATGCTCATAAAGCTGAGGATTCATTTCCAACTGACGTCCTTTGACTTAACGACATTTAAAAAGAAGCTAAAAGCCTACCTCTTCCTCACAGCATTTGCTCACTCCTTATTGTTAATTCTTTATTTGCTTGTTTAAGCTGGGACTGTGCATGTTATCGTTAACCTATTGATAGGCATCCTATCCAGAGTTTATAGAGTGCCTAGAAAGAGACTTGGTTCTCATAGGGTGCCATACAAATGTCTAATTACGTTTTGTTCTTACTATGAGTATTACAACTTATTAGTACTATTATAACCACTAGTTTTTACATTCCTTGTTTGTTTTCGTGCCTTGCAAGCCAGTGAGGCGCTCGGAGCAGATTGTATTATTTTGGTCTCCTTTTGTAGGTCGACGGAAATCTGACGCTAAGCGAAAACTTGGCTGACAACGGTGGCTTGAAATCGGCTTATCGGGTAGGGTTCACAGGCTGGGTGAGGCTGAATGATCTAGCTTAATGAATGCATAGTGGAGATTGCTGGTGTAACTAGTTGCTAGCTTGTTAGCATGCTCAGCCACAAGAATTTCACTAGGCCTACTGTGCTTGGTCTATAATGTCAGTAGCTTCTGTTTCATCCATAGAGATCTGCAAGAAATATTTTGATGCCGAATAGCTTGTAATGATAAGCACAAACTGGCTCCAAGACTTGTTCACTGGCTGTTCATCTCAGCCTGTAACTCCGGAAAGCCAAAAAAATGTATGCTGGTGAGATTTTTTTGTAACGCACTAACAGCCTCGGTGACATTTGATATATGGTATATTTGCCAATATGGTAGCCAGCAGACTTGCAACAGAGAGTAAGTGAGAAGCTTAGCTATGTCATGGAAGTGGGCTGCATAGAAGTAGCAGTGCATGACAGTTGTTAAGCGTGTGCCTCAGTAATTATAAGGAAGTAAAAATTTTAATCTATCGATTGATTACTAAGTAGCAGAGCCCTCAATTGCCATTTGGGTGGGTACCCACGGGCCACCATTGCTAAAGCGTGCCGGGCCTGCCCACCCATGCCCACACATCGCTCAGAAGTTCGGTCACAGGATATACACCCATATCCACACGCAGATTTCGTTGTTCTTGCCTGAGACGTTGTCTCGAATCACATACGCAGGCATCTCCATCAGCTCGTGCCACTTCTTCAGCTCTTGCTTGATCAGGTGGTGTTGCCGTTCATCGTGATTCTGAGGTATTGGCCAATTTCGATTTGAACTTTGAAAGTGTGTGTCAGTGTCGTCCCGATTCTGATCTGACTTTCGAATCTGGTTCGAACCCGACCGAAACTTGGCCGAAAACTCCATGCAAAATTCATCGTCGTCTGAATACAACTTTAAACATTAGCATAAAAAGTCGCCTAAATTACGTGTGCTAGACGATGCTCGAGCTCGATGGCTCCCCAATTAGAAGAGCATTGCGACATATTTTAGCCATTCGCTTAGGGTTTCTTTTGAGAGGGATTTGTCGACGACTAGTTTAAGGAAATTGACCTACTGTACATCCAGAGCCGAGCGTCTACTAGGCAAAAGTTCATTTTATTAATTGCCAAAGCTGATTTCGATGATTTGAACTGTAAGCACAGCTAGGTGTCGTTGGCATAGTGGTGATAGCCTACGATCTGAGCCTGGATTACATCTCCGAAGGTGCTGTTTAAATTGAAAGCAGTAGCCATCCTACTCTTATCTTTTCCTGCAGACTGCTTAACAGATGTGAGTCTTGTTAGTTGAGGCACTTGACTAGATTGCAGTCTATTTTATGTAACATGCAGTAGTATTTTGCAGCTAGTAGCTGGTGGCTGCTTTTTTAGGTAGTGAGACAGAGCTTGGCACTAGGAGCTTCTTGAGCTGCTAAGCTGCTAATCTATGAAGTGGTCGAAAGTGACCTCAGGGCAAACAGAGTGGCCGAAAAATTAAATATGCTGGCAAAGAAACATAATTTCTGTATAAAAAGGTTTTGTCACTCTGAAAATTCTTCTGCAAAGTCAATGGTTTGTTATGCAATGACAGGTCTCGTCTCCTATCCGAGACTAGCTTTTTTTTTTACTGTAGGCATTGCAGTGTGGAACTGTTGATGCAGCAACCTACCCTAGCTGACTTTTCCATCTCTAGTCCTTAACATCTGCTTGAAAATCGATTGATAGAACTGAAATAAATTGACGGTTCAATCTGGCTGCTAACCGAACAAAATTGGGGTGTGGTATTCGGGCACCTTTCCATGTGAGCTTGCTCTGAGAAACGGATTACTGGGTCGGATCGAACAATGCTAGGAGTTAACAGTGGTATAGCAGTAGTATCACGTGTATTACGTGTATGCGGTATCCCAAACTTCAGGCAGCGCAACACTTTCTGTAGCATCTCATCTACCAATAGCACCTCTCAAATTGCATTCAGTTAGATTAACCAATGGCTTACAGACTGTTGCTTCGTGATTTGGACCACTCAACTTCGCTTAATCGACGCCTCACTACTATTTCGACTTTCTTAAATACCATCAGTTTGCACTTCAAACTGAACTTCTTAGTTGAGAGAAAGAGCAGGACTCTCTCCGGTGCAGATAATCATATTCCCTGTTTTCCGCAGAGAGTGAGGCAATCTGACTAAGCAATCGGTGGGGCCTACCGACTAAACAGGCCATGCATTAGACCTAGTGCTTGCAGTCTCGCATAGGGTTAGTCAGCATTCGTATCGGATTATGGGATGTATTCAAACCTTATCAAGCTCGAATTCTTTAATTGCTGCCGACCAGTAATATCATCATTAGCATAGTAAGTTTCAGTCTGGCTTTGGAGCTAATCACTCCAGAGTCGGCATTGCTTAGCATGTATAACGACCTCATTAGGAATGCAGACTTAGGTAATCTCAGCTTGTTTTGCTCGATCTTTTGGTAGCTTTTGTTACTGTTGATCCCCAAGTCATTTTTGGGTGCCTCTCATCTCGCGTGGGCATCACTGACACTGCGTTGAAATGGTTAAGATCCTATATCAGTGGGAGACTCCCGAGTATTGATGTGAATGGACAAAGGTCGTCCGAGGAACCTCTGATGCATGGGGTAATAATAATAATAATAATAATAATTCACTTGATAAAGCGCCCTCAGAGAACTTAATCTCTCTCTAGGTGCTTTACATTTGCTGTAAAGTGAAATGCAATTGAATGGTAAGTAAAATCATGCTTGAAAAACAAACGAAATGAATAATATGGTTAGGGGTGACATGCACAGGGTCAGCATGCAAATGTGGTTAGTGGCAGCATGCACAGTGTCAGCACGCATGAGCACATCAAGGACGAATCACAGGGACCCACTAAATGCTGTCCTAAATAGGTGTGTTTTTAGGTTCCTTTTAAATGTGGTCAGGTCAGGGGATGTTCTGACACAGGTCGGGAGGGAGTTCCAGGCTTTGGGAGCATATGAACTAAATGCACGGTCTCCAAAGGATTTGAGGTTTGTACGAGGTATTTGTAGACTGTTGGATTCCGAAAAGCGGGTGGTACGATGCTTGGCCTGATGGGGTAGTATATCTGAGAGATAGGCTGGAGCCAAAGAATGAAGGGACCTAAAAGTGAGCGACAAAACCTTGAAGTCAATCCGTTGCTTGACTGGTAGCCAGTGCAGGTCGGCGAGAAGTGGAGTAATGTGGCAACTGCGATGCTCAGGGGTACCTCAAGGTGCTGTGCTTGGTCACTTTCTTTTCACGGTTTATACTCTCCCTCTAGCCGATGTGATTGCCAGGCACAATCTAGGCTTTCACTTCCATGCAGATGATACTCAGTTGTACCATTGCTTTGACTGCTCCTAGCCCTCCCGCACATCCAATTCTCTCAGCTTCCTCGCTGTGTGTATTGATGACATCCGAACATGGACGGCAGCAAACTTTCTTCAATTGAATGACATAACTAACTTGCTAGTTATGGGCTAACTAAGCGTGATTCAGAAATTGGAAATTGTAATTCTCTCAGTCGGCTCTGCCAGCATATTTCTTGTTGAATCTGCACACAATCTAGGTGTCCTGTTCCAAAGTGACCTTTCATTAGATGAGCACATCTGCTCTCCGGTCACGTTTGCCAGCTTTCAGCTACATAACATTGCTCAAATTTGGACTTGTTTAGACAGGGATACCACATATAAATTGGTCCATGCATTTGTGACATTCCGTCTCGACTTCTGTAACTCACTGCTTGCTAGTATACCGGCCGGTGCAATCAAGCTCTTACAGCTGGTGCAAAACTCTGCAGCTAGGCTTGTCTGTCGTGAGCGTCGAAGCTGCCACATTACACGACTTCTCGCCGACCTGCACTGGCTCCCAGTCCAGTAACGATCGACTTCAAGGTTTTATCATTCACTTAGGTCCCTTCATTCTTTGGCTCCAGCCTACCTATCACACCTACTCCCCCACCGGGCTTAGCATCGTACCAACTGCTTTTCGGAATTTAATCGTTTACCCGTACCTCATACGATCCGAAAATCCTTTGGAGACCCTGCCTTTAGTTCGTATGCTCCCAAAGCCTAGAACGCATTTCTGACTTGCATCACGACACCTCCTGACTTGACCACATTTAAAAAGAAACTAAAAACGCATCTATTTATCATAGCGTTTAGTGGGTCCATGTGATTCGTCGTTTGTCTGCTTGTGCGCGCTGACAACCGCCAACCATATTTGCATGCTGACCCTGTGCAAGTCACCCCTAACAATGTTATGTTTGTTATTCATTGAGCATGCTACTGCTAACGATCTGATCATGCTTCCTTTACAGCAAATGTAAAGTGCCTAGTAAGAGATTGAGTTCTCAGAGGGTTCTATAACCAAATATATATTATCATTATTGTTATTATCAAACTATTCTTGTGCCTTCCAAGGAAATCGATGACCAATGAATATACTTTGAACATGTGTATTTGAATTTGTAATTTGTGTTTGAACAATGTGCATCCTGAAAAAGCCAGACAACTTGTAAGACGGGGCTAAACTTCATCTTGACTGATCGTGCCAATCAGATTGAATGGTCCCCTGGGTCTTAGCCTAGTGGCGATCGCTTGCTCTTTACGACCCAGGTCGCGGGTTAGAGTCCTGCAGCAGGCGATCTCTTATTACCGAAACCTGGATGACGCCTTGTTCCAGTAGCTGTATTTCCGAGACCACCCCACCCGGGTTCTCATTCTATCAGTCCATGCGTTCTGACAAGGTTGGTGGCGGGGTTGCAATTGTTGTTCGCGAATCGTTTGGCTATAAAATGTGCAGTTTCTCGCATGTGTTATCGTTTGAATCGGTTGCTATCAGGTCTTCATCAAAGACAATGCCTCTCACCGTTGTGATATACCGGCCTCCTTCTGGCTGTCTAAACTTGTTTATAGAGGAGTTTTCAGAGTTCCTCGCTAAAATATTTGTGTGTGACAGGCCGCTACTGATTGTAGGAGACTTCAATATTCACGCTGACAACCCTAGCAACAGCCAGGTCCGCTCATTTCTTGACGGTCTGGAGAATCTTGGTTTGGCCCAACACGTTAATCATAGCACCCACGTCGGTGGCCACATTCTAGATCTCGTGATCACTAAGGATGTCCTCCCCACTGACTTTGTGGTGTGCCCACTGACCCTCTCAGATCATTGTTCGGTCTCGTTTACTGTTCCTGCTCCCTCGTACGTGCAGGGCAATGTCGAATTTGCCAAACGACGTAACTTACAAAGCATTGACATGGACAAGTTTTTGAAATCTGTTTGTGATGCAGGCCTTCTTGATCTGCATTCAGACTCGACCGGCAGCCTCGATACCCTCACTGATGCGATGAACATGACACTCAGGAGTGCTCTTGACAAGCATGCTCCCGTTCGCTCTATCCGTGTTCAAAGTCGTCGAGATTCCTTTCAATTTACAAACAAAACTCCTTAAGATGCGCTGTGTTAAGCGCAGGCTGGAACGTCGTTTCAAGAAATCGGGGTCTGAGGCAGACCTAGTCAATTTTAAAGACTTCCTTCGAGTTTACACCCGAAAGCTTAAAAAAGCCAGGGCTTCTTTTTTCATTAGAAAACTGAATTCCTGCCAGTCGGACACTAAACAGATTTATAAGACAGTAAACCAATTACTGGCCAATGCTGCCAGGTCTGACTCCCCAGATATTAAGGGCTCAGCCGAAAAGTTTTCAGCCTTCTTTACTGAAAAAATTGTGCACATTCGTGCCTCCATTAAGCCCCCTCCGACCAAAGCAATCGCCGTTCCTCAACCTGTGACCTTTCTTAGAAGGTTCTCCGGTGTTTCTGCCTGTGATGTGGCTGCCTTAATAAGGTCTAGCAAAAAGAGCTCGTCTCCTGAAGACCATATACCTTCATCTCTGTGGTCTTCACTTGCAGACCAACTTAGCCCTGCCATAACCAAGATTTTTAATGCTTCTTTGGGAAAAGGGGTCGTCCCCAAGTCCTTCAAATCGGCAATCGTTAGACCTATTCCTTAAAAGCCTGGATTAGACACAGAGGTCCTAGCAAACTATCGTCCAGTTTCCCTTCTTTCGTTCTTATCAAAGATTCTTGAAAAAATTGTTGCTAAGCAGCTAGTTGAACATATTGAAAATAATGGAATGTCAGAAACATTTCAATCAGGTTTCAAGAGGCAGCACTCTACTGAAACTGCCCTCCTCCGTGTTAACAATGACATTCTACGTGGCAACGACGACGGGAATGTCACTGCCTTAGCTCTGCTAGATCTGTCTGCTGCCTTCGACACCATTGATCACGAAGTTCTGCTTGAACGATTGAGAACAACGATCGGTCTGGCAGACGAAGCACTGGCGTGGTTTAAATCATACTTGTCTGATCGTGTTCAATCCGTGTCGTGTGGGGGTCAGGTCTCAGACATGAGAAGGGTGACCTGTGGAGTCCCTCAAGGGTCTGTACTTGGTCCCTTGCTGTTCTCCATTTATACGCAACCTCTGGGAAAAGTGATTAAGGCCCATGGAATAGGATATCAGTTTTATGCTGACGATACTCAGTTGTATTTGTCATTTAAACCGTCGGAATCTGCTGCAGCAACTGAGAAACTGAATGCTTGCCTTGCCGATATTCGATCCTGGATGTCGGAAAACTTCCTGAAATTAAGTGATGATAAAACCGAACTGCTTCTCATAGGACACCCTAAGCGCGTGGCTGGATTAAAAGGCTTTGCTGTTCTAATAGGTGATGCTATTGTGCGACCTTCACCACGTGCTTGTAATCTAGGTGTCGTGTTCGACAGCTGCCTCAATTTCAAAAGCTTTATTCAGAAGACTGCCTCTACAGCTAGCCATCACATCCGATCCCTATCCAAGATTAGAAGCTGTCTCCCACAGTGGCTTGTAAAAAATTTAACTAGCTCTTTAGTTCTGTCTCGGCTTGATTATTGTAATTCCCTTTTGGCTGGGCTGCCAAAGAAAGCTATTACGCCACCACAGCGGACTATGAATATGGCTGCAAGGCTGGTCTTCAAGTCCCAGTGGTTTGAGCACGTGTCACCTTTGCTGAAAGAGCTAGGATGGTTGCCGGTTGAGCAAAGGATACAGAGCAAAGTTCTTACGCTGACCCACAAGGTCCACCACGGCTTGGCTCCTTCGTACCTAGCTGAACTGCTGCATCAGTTTCAGCCTGTTCGCGCCCTCAGGTCCTGTGTGGACAATAAATTAGCTGTCCAATTCCTCCGCTTAAAGACAGTTGGCGACAGAAGCTTTAGCTCGGCAGGTCCTAGACTGTGGAACTCGCTTCCACAATTCTTACGCAACGACATCTACTCTCCAACTGCCGACTATGGCACATCTTTTTCAGCGGTCCTGAACTGCTACTTCTATGCTACTCACTACCTCAACTGCTCTTCTAACTCTGCTATGCTTCCCACTTTCTCTTTGTTGCGTGAGACGAAGTCTGTTGGCTACCGAATGCGTACCGAAAGCAGCTTAGGCTGTGAGTGCGCTATACAAAACTCTCCTGCGTAACACCCACATGGTCTTTATGACTTTGTGGAGTTACTGACGGAGATACATACTCACAGCAAGCGGTGGCAATAGCCGTTAAGGCTCTTCTGCTGCCATGTAAGTGAGGCTTTTGAATAACTCCGTTCTAGGACCATGCCAACGGCTTTGCACTGTAGCAGCAGGCAGCCCAGCATCGGTGCCGTTACTTTGTGGTGCCTAGTCAGGGAAGTCTTTCTTAGCCTGTGGCATTCTTGAGGTACTCCTCTCTGCCTTCATCTTGAATTTGTCTGCTGCTACTGCACTCAAGTACAATCATTAAAGTGTGCTCTGTTGAATGGCCTGCTCGAACCATTGGCACTTGCTATTTATCTCCCCAATGCGCTGCCTAGACATGCAGGCTTTTGTCTGGTAGAGTGTGTCTTGGCATGTGAAGTAAAGCACATAGTCGCAACGTGGCGTTTTACTTGCTTGCTTACTTACGGCTTGCATGTATGGCCATGTTACCGCCTGAGAACTTATCTGTTTTTCCTGTATGCTTTGCATGCTTATCTGTGCATGATTCAGTGCACGTGATTTACCAAATGACCCGCTGACCGATGGCTTCGAGTTTCTTCTAGCGCACTTTAGCATGCTTGCCTAAGCATGATAGGTATGAGTGTGCCTTCCGCACCTTCATACACAACTGGCTAGAATCACACTTTGAAGCTGACGCATGCGTTATTGACTTTTGTCTTGGCATATGTGGGGCTAGCAAGATTTAGTAGTCACATTTGAGGCTAGCAGGATTTAGTAGTCACTGCGCCGGTCTTCACATGTGCATCAGAAGTACGACCATGCCAACTTGGTTATATTTTTGTAAGGGTCCAGATGACCGAAGAAATTCATTACTGAGATGCAGTGCTCTTTCAAGCCAGTTCTGCTTCCATGCCCCAGGCATGCAAAAAACCCTCGAATTTTCGCCTGGTCTTTAAACTATTGTTTCTGTAGTTGGCTTGCTGCTCCATTTGCATGGCCGACTTTTTGTTTGCCGGCCAAATCCTGACTTCCCGTTTCAAAGTCACGACATCAACGACTCTGCAATATCAAACAGCGCAGGCGGCTGAATGCTAAATGCTTTGACACAGCGGTTGGCATCCCCAAGCTCTGTCTTACTTGCGGCAGAGCTGACTGTGGCGAGTTCTCTTTAATTAAAGAGCCCACCTTCTCCGGCGCTGCCGTTCCAGCAGCAGTTGGCACACTTAACGATAGTGAACCCGAGCACTCGTACTCGCGGTCCATTAGCAGAGCGCCATGCCGTGGACGTGAGAGTCTCCGCCAGACTAGTGGACCGGTGACCGTAGCCGCTTCATGCCCGCGCTCCGCCTCTCCCCCAGCGTCAGCCAGTTTAGCTTCATCCGAGCTGCAGGCTGCGCCCTTTGCGACTCGTGTGCCCTTCGCACTTCCCTCGGCGTTATCGGTTCGTTCAGGTTCTTCCCTCGGCGTTGTCGGTTCGTTCTGGTTCTTCCCTAGGCGTTGTTGGTTCGTTCTGGCTTGCTGCGCTTTATTTTTTGCGTGCCACGTGCGTGCGGGCGTTGGGCGTGCGCTGCGCTGGCTGGATGTTTGCACTTGCGTCGGCTCGGTACCGCGAATGGGCGTCGGTCCGCCTGACGGTCCCATGTGCTCGCCGATGCAGGCCTACGAGCGGTGGCTGAAGAATCACGGTGCAGAGAAGCTGCTGCCCGAAGTCGTGGGTCTCGGCACGTGGCAGCAGGCGTTCTTTGTCTCGTCTGCCCAGGTAAGCGCAGCAGGGCGGCAATGGCAGCTCGCGGCTTCGATTAGAGAACTCGAGGCATCGAGAGGAGAAGTCGGTGCACGGCTGTTTCCGTGTGCTGCCCACTCCGGCGGGGCACTTTAAGCACCTCGTGTCCTGCAGTAACGTCTGCTGCTCGGTTGCTTTCTACGCGCATCCACGTCATCGCGTCATCCACGTCACCTCATTCGATGTACTCGCACGTGGAACTGTGCAGCCTGGCTTGAATAGGCTGATGAAAGCCTGCTGAGCGATCGGCACTCAGTGGATAGATGGCTGGACACTTTCCTGTGGACACTCAGCATCCATTCGTCTTTCAGTTCGTTCTTCTGTCTTCAGTTTCACTTGGTACTAGTCGCAGTTTCAGGAAGGGGACCTGGGACACTTTGGCCCATCCAAGAGGGCTAACGGAAGTGACATGACACAGTCGCTCCACTAAGAAAGTTCCTTCAGCTCGTAAAGGTCAGCTGATTTAGCGGACTCAGTTATGTAGCAGCAGAAGAACTCAAGTGGCCATCGTCACTGCTTGAAGCCAGCGATGAAGAAGTGCCAGCCGCAGGACTCGAATCCGTGACCTGGGTCGTCACCTTGCCTTTGGCGCTTGTAAATCTGGTCTAAAGGCCTGCCGGGGCCAATGGCTTGCAACATCCAGGCTTCATCTCTAGAGGGGGGCTACTTGTCTTAAAAAACAGGCTAAATGAGGGTGAAGGAATGTTTTGCCTTGGTTACGAGCTGTCAGTTTCGGTTTCCTGAGGGAGCTGCCATTTTTTAAATTGGCGATTATATTTTATGTTAATGCACAACCGATCGGTCTCAGTCGGCAAGCCTGCCTAATTCCTCTGCTTCGAAGCTTCATAATTTCCGAAAGGGAGCCCCAAATTATGCTTTTCAGCAGCAGCATTATGAAGGCGGGAGCTTCCAAGCTCTCCAAAAAATAGGACATAATCGTTTTTTCAAAGGGGCTAAAGGTCTCACGTGGTTAGCACTTCTTCGGCATGAAAACAGGTTTGCTGACGTCACACACACACACACACACACACACACACACACACACACACACACACACACACACACACACACACACACACACACACACCAGGTGACCTCTGTGTACATTTATGGTCAAGATTAAGCTCTGCTCTCGTAAAAGATTCCTAGCCATGTACTTGGTACCAATGTCCCATCCTCACTAGCAGGCTGTTTTCTTAAGCCCCGTCTGAGACCTGATGCTGCCCCCTTGCAAAGTGTGGCAGCTCGGCTGACCAGGAATACACTTGGAGAGCTTAAGTGGTTGCGGCAAATAGGTAGCACGTTATCAGCACTGACCAGGAATACACTTGGAGAGCTTAAGTGGTTGCGGCAAATAGGTAGCACGTTATCAGCAATGAGCCAGCTCACGGAATGTGAAGCCCAAGGTTACGTGAGCAAAAATGTGTGACATCTATACAAGAGGGTTTGTTTCAGTGGCAAACCCGTCGTCATGTGTCACTGACGAACACGATTCCACTGCTGATATAAACAAAGAAAAGGCAAGATAAAATCACGTGGGCATCGCTGCATTCAGTGCATGTCGTGACTCGATTTGAGATAAAGTAGCTCATTTTGTTTTAATCGGCGTTGGCCCAAGCCTCTAGGCCGATTCTTTCAAGATGGTTTAATCATTCCCTCAATCAGCCATTGGCCAATCGTAGCAAAGGATCAATGGGGGCTTGCCCCCTTCGGGGGGGGGGGGATGTGGGTCACCTTAGGCTGGCAGCAGTGGTTGGCTGCTTTCCTAGCTTCCCTGTTTGCTAGTCAGCTGTCTGAGCTACTCTAGCCAGCTATTATCTAGGAAATTGAATCGAAACTGCTTAGCAATCTCTAGTGTTTAGAGGTCATGAATTATACTATCCCTTGCAGCTACTTTGTCTCACATTGTCACAGGTGTCAAGCCCCTTTTTATTGTTTCTAACTCTCCCTCTTGCCAGTGTAATCGCCAAGCAAAATCTAGGCTTTCATTTTAATGCAGATGACACGAAGCTATACCTGTGCTTTGATCTCTTGCTGTCTACCAGCACACCAATCAAACTCTCGTAACTCCTTTGCAATATGTGTTACTAGCATTTGCACTTCGATAGCAGCAAACTTCCTTAAATTGAATGACGATATAACCAAACTAGTTATGGTCAAACCGAGTTTACAATAACATTGTCAAGTGAGCGTTTTTTACGTGAGTTATTCTGTCAGCCTGACTCCAGCATTAGTGCTGGCAAAATTGATGCAGGTGTCTTTAAAAGTATTCTATTGAGGAATTTATCAAGCGGCCTCAAACCCACTCAGACACAGGAAAAACTAACCTTCAAAATGGGTGCTGTCAGCATATCTCCTGTTGCATCTGCATGCAATCTAGGTGTCCTGTTAAAAAATGACCCTTCATTAGACGAACACATCAACTCCACAGGCAAGTGTTTGTACCTTCAGCTTCATAACATTTCA
Organism: Cristatella mucedo; assembly: GCA_009760855.2. Classification (NCBI taxonomy): domain Eukaryota; kingdom Metazoa; phylum Bryozoa; class Phylactolaemata; family Cristatellidae; genus Cristatella; species Cristatella mucedo. The sequence goes on along the minus strand of WPIO01000006.1, from coordinate 13,101,900 downwards.
AAATTTGTTTGGGCCTGCTAAGGCAGAGTTTCCACATCTAATTTTTATCCACGCATTTGTAATATCCCGTCTCGACTTCTATCATTCAATGCTCGGAGGTCTTACGGCCTACAAAAATAATGCGCTTAGAGTCAGAGCTAAACTCTGAAGCCAGGCTTGTGTGTTGTGAACGTTGCGGTGGCCACATGGCACCCCTTCTCACCGACCTGCATTGGCTTACCATCAAGCAGGGCATCGACTTCAAAGTGTTATCACTTGTCATTAGGTCCCCTCATCCTCTTGCTCCGGCCTACTTCACTTAACTAGTCGCCAGTCAGACTAGGGATGATACCAGCCGCCTTTACGACTCAGGTCGTTTATCTGCATTGCTAATCTTATTCAAATCATTTGGAGACCGTGACTTTAGTTCGTATGCTGTCAAAGCCTGGAACTCACTCCTGAAGGATGTTGCGATAGCTAAAACGCACCCGTTCATCGCAGCATTAGCTGGGTCCACTTGAATTGACCTGTGTATGCTTATAATTAACTTATGTATACTTTTAATTTATCTATGTGCACTTAAGCATACTGACACTGCTCTTATTAAGCAATAGACATGATTCCTGTATAGCCTATGTTACGTACCTAGAAAGTGATTTAGCTCTGTTAAGACACTATACACTTGTCTTATTGTTATACATGCTGCTGCGGGCTGAGCCGCACGTTTAAAGCTCTGGTATCTCTTTTGAACCGACTCGAGTCTGTGCTGACACCATGTGTGCATGCATCTGGCCGGTGTGTTTGGCCACTGTGTGTGTATCTGGCCGGTGTGTCGGTCCACTGCTTGTGCTCCTGTTGTAGCTTTGGTGTGCTAAATACTCCGCTTCCGGCTTGGCCGATGTCATCCAAAGCGACAATCATGCACCAGCTGAGACCAGGTACGCCTTCGTTGGCCATATAATCGCAATATACGATGTATATGTATATACGATGTATATATATATGTGCACGTAGTAAATGTAGTTCTAGCCCGAAAAATCCACCCATGCTGGGATCAAAATTTAACCTCAAAGTATTTCAGCGCTCTTAGTGAATTCTAATAAACAAAACTTCAACAGAATATAGGGATCGGAGACCTAGTAGTACTGCCAAGAAATCGTTCGTACTATCACCTTTGAATGCTTACCATGTGGAAAACACGAAAAAGTAAGCCTGTTTCTGTAGTTTCTGGGGCAAATTATTGCTTCCCACGCCATTTAGTGGCCATTTTCGAAAGATATATTATATCATCGTCTGAGCACTTCGAGGTAAGGTTTACTGAATGCATCTAGTATTCCCCTCTCCAAAAATGTATCAACCTTGTCGGGCATTTTTCAGCCACCATTAAGAGTTTGAACTGTGCTACTTTAAGCCTGCTCAGCCACAGGCCTGGTAAGTATTGTGATGTGTTGTAATGTATATCTACCTGTAGATCCACGGAGACTAAATGGGCGTTACACAGGGGAGTTTTTCGAATGAGCACTTAAAGCCTACGGGCTTTCGACATGCATTAGGTAGCCCACAGACTTCATCTCACGAAGCGATGAGAAAGTGAGAAGCATAGCTGAGTCAGGTGAGCAGTTGAAGTAGTGAGTAGCATGGAAGTATCAGCTCAGGACGGTTGGAAAGGATGTGCCGTAATCGGCAGCAGGAGAGTAAATGCCGCTTAAGAATTGTGATAGTGAGTCTAAGACCTGCAGATGGAAAGCTTTTGTCGCCAACGGTCTTTAAGCATAGTAACGGAACAGCTAATTTATTGTCCACAGAGGACCTGAGGGCTCGAGGAGGCTGCAACTGTTGCAGCAGTTCAGATAGTTATGAATGAGCCGAGTCGTGGTGGGCCTTGTGGATTAGCGTAAGAACTTTACTTTGTACCCATTGATCAATCGGCAGCCATCCACGCTCTTTTGGCAAAGGTGACAAACGGTCAAACCTCTAGGATTTGTTAACTAACCTTGCAGCCATAATCGCCATCAGCTGCAGTGGCTTAGTGGTTTTGTTCGGTTGCACAGCCAAAGTGGAATTGCAATAATCTATCCGAGACAGAACCGGGAAGCACGTGTATGGTTTGCAAGCCACCGTGCTAGACCGTCCTTTATCTTGGATAGGGATCAGACTTGATGGAATATATATGAGTCTGTGCATGTCACCCCTAACCATATTATTCATTTCGTTTGTTTTTCAAGCATGATTTTACTTACCATTCAATTGCATTTCACTTTACAGCAAATGTAAAGCGCCTAGAGAGAGATTAAGTTCTTTGAGGGCGCTTTATCAAGTGAATTATTATTATTATTAATGAAACTTTTAAAATGTAGGCAGTTGTCAAAGACGACACGTTGATTCCGAGCACACGGTGCCACACAACAGCATCACCTATTAGAAGAGCTAAGTATTCTAGGCCAGCCACACGCTTGGGGTGTATTATAAGCAGCAGTTCTGTTTTTATCGCCGTTAAGTTTAAGGAAACTTGCCGAGATCCAGTATCGACTGTCTGCAAGGCAAGCATTAGTTGCCTCAGTAGATTCCAACGGTTTAAGCGACAAATACAGCCGTGTATCGTCAGCACAAAAGTGATAGCCGATACCATGAGCCCAGCTCAGTTTTCCCAGAGGTTTAGTAAAAAAATGGAGAACAGTAAAGGACCGACGACGGACCCTTGCAGGAGTCCAGGGGTGACGACTGATCTGGTGGATTAAACCTGAAATGGTTCGAAACGCAAGAAATGGGTGACCTGGTAGAAGAAAATGACATTTTTAGCAGTATTTTCTGACAAACAAGGAACTAAACTGTCTGATATTTTCCGGCTACCATGCAGAATTAAAGAGTTGTATTAATTATTTCGTATTTTTTTTTTACTCTTCTCTGTTTTCTTAATGCACGAACTAAATTTAAAAATCTTCTCGTAATCCTAGTCAAATCATTCAATGCATGCAAATCACAATGGTTTTAGTATCTCTCATGTTTGCCAATACTCGTGTAGGAGTTTTATACGGCTCCGGTGCTCCTTTTCCATCGGGAAACGCGGTAGACTTGTTTCTTGCTCTGAACTGTGCTATCAATGCCTTGCACAGTCTCAAAGCAGGTCTGGCCTAATGCTGCCACAAAACCGCATGTCTCCAATCTTAACCATTCCTGATGAAGTGCACGACACAGTGGCTGAGATGCATTTTTCTAGAGGAGAATACTTAGCACATCCATAAATCTTAACTTTGCCGTGTCCTGATAGTGCTATCAAAAACTATCCATGAAAATCGGACTGTTTCCGATCCCGCTTTAAACCGCCAAACAGCTAACTAAATTTCTCAGGTTCGTACCCAGTAGGCCAACCAAGGTGCCAGCATGCACAATTGGTTATTTATGTTCCCACCTCATCGTAGGTGAACCTACTCTATGGTCGTAAAATGTTTGTCCTTTGTTTTGTAAAACTATGTAACTATGTATGTATGCTTGAGATTTTCGGCGATTCCAAGAGAGGGAAAATAGAGATACAGGGAGAGAGGGAGAGGGAGAGAGGTAGAGAGCTCGTGGGCACAGAGCTTACGTTAAGCCCACACCGACGTGAATGCCAAAAACTGCTGATCTTTCTCTTGTAGAGTAAACGGCGTCGTGATGAACTTTGCCAAGTTTGCCGATGCATTTCAGTGTCCGCCAGCTTCGCCAATGAATCCTTCATTGAGATGTGAGGTGTGGTGATACTAAACGATTTCCCTACGTGTGTGCACAGCTCGTTAACCTGCGACTAGTCTGCTGCAGCAGCAGCGTGACGGAGTGCCTTCTGCCCGCAGTAGCTTTCTCAGAAACTCTAGATAGCCAGCTAGCAAATAGTCTGCCCACACATCAGCTGCATCGGCCGCTTGGGCACTTGGCCGAGCGCCAGGCACAGGGCGGGCATTTATTCGAGCCTGCCGACTTGGGAGGAAAATACGTTGCACCACTTTCCGCCAGCTGCCACACATTAGTCCACGCCCACGGGGGAGGGGCCCATATAACAGGACAAGAGGCGGCAGTGGAAAGGCTGGCTGCACAAGTTTTGCCTGAAGCCACCACTTCGAGGGCTTTCGCTTCAGCCACTTCGGAGGCTTCGCGACGCATAAGGCAGCAGCAGCAGCAGAAGAAGGGGCCTGGGCTCGATAATAGCCACAGCACAATAATATAATAGCCACAGCACGAGCCCACGAAGCGAAGCCGAGAGGCCACTGGTGCAGGCGACTGGCGCATGCGACAGTTCGGTCTTCTTTAAGCAGACGGACCCGCAGCCCATTCTAGTCGAGCACTATCAGCAACGCTTCCTGCTGCTGCTCCGGTGGCACTACGTCGTGGGCCGCGGCAGCTGCATTGCCGAAAGCAGCAGCAGTCGCGGCTGCAGTATGGCCACCGTCGGTCACCGAGGCAGGGGCGACACGAATCGACGCCGGCTGCTGGCCTTCGGGCGCGGCCACAATGCCGGGCACCAGCTGCACAGCGCTGCTGTACAGCGGCGGCGCCTGCCCCGGCTGGTCGTCGTCGGCGGCCAGCTGCAGGAGTGCTGCAGTGTCACTGCCGCCACCGCCGGTGTGCAGGATCCAGCGAGGCGGCCGGGCCTAGGAAAATGGGACGACAAGCGGCGTCGTCGTCGTGGGCTCAGAAACAGCCAGCCACCGTTCTCGGCATTACCAAGCGCAGCGCCGCCGGTGCTTGTGCAATAAATAAACAAACCATTGTACAGCGACCTTCGATCGAGCTCGCGGCGTGCCGGCAATGCCGGCAGGCTGCCCGAGAGCGAGGCTGCGCACTGTCACGCGGTCCCGTCTTCCCTGGCTACCGCCGGTGACACTTGCCAGCTCACGTGCAGGCCCCTTCCACTGTTCTTGAGAATGTAGAATTTGAGGAGAAAGAAGTCACGTCAAAGAGCGACAGTTTTTTACGTTGGTGTAGCGTTTTTATTTGTTGTCTATTTTCTAGCTAAGCAGGCAGGCTCCGTGAACATCGGTGAAAGTTGTATGTTCACGGAGTGAATTTTTTGTATGTTTCACATACAAAAAATTGTATGTCCGAGCAATGACGAAGCTTATTGGAGGCTTAGGGCAGGGCAAGGCGAAGGAAAACAGGGCGGCCGGGTAAAAATAAAAGGGCATTCAGGTCGTATGGCATTCAGAGCTGCGTTGCTTGACCTTGCAGCACCCTTTCGGTTGTCGCATCGTTCGTCCTCTTGCAAACCGCCTCGAAACTATGGTCTAAATCGACGAGCCGGCAAGAGATGAAAGTCGAAATCGCCAGAAGAGCTCGTGCCCGGGACCTCAGCACCAACGCATTTCCAGACACTTCACACTCTCAGGGCAGCTTAGCTGGTCTCAGATTCGAATAGCCATGGGGGCAGGCCGATAGGATTTTTCCGTAATCCGACAAACCTGGTTGAGCAAGCAATGCTGTCGGAAGCAGCTAATAGTGGCCACACAAGCTGTAAACCATTGCTGCCCATTCGACGACCGAAAGTCAAGTGTCAAGCCCCGACAACCGGGCCAAACAACATCACGACGGAATGCTACACTACATGCCAGGAGTCAGTCGGCTCACAACGTGTGGTTACTATGGTTAATGATAATAATAACGGTAATAGTTGTGTTTGCATACAGCACGACGCTACAAGAACTTAATCTCTATCCAGACTCTTTGCAACTCGCTGCAAGCGAATCAGCACCAGGTGCTAGCGGTGTGCAGTGTATGAAGGGCACATAACTAAACAATATATTACTTAAGCCAGTGTGCTGAAGACAACAAGGAGACACTCACGGCCACCGGTTAGTAGGACCTCTGGCTGGCAATATGCACTGGCTCCTGCACAGGTACGCACTCACAGCACGATGGAGCAGAGTGAGAGAGAGAGAGAAATGGAGCAGAGAGAGAGAGAGAGAGAGAGCTGAGTGCAGTGCTTCTTTAGCTGAGACTTACAGGATGCACGGTCATCGCGGTCATCGCGACCGTGATTGGCAGCCAGCCCCAGAATTTCGGTGAATCTTTCTGCTGAAGGCTCAATCAACAAAAGATTTCAATTTAGTGCAACGGTCGATACGATGCTGAGGAGGAGTGGGTGGTGCAAGAGCACGTGACTGGAGGAGCAAGGAGGTCGGATAGGGAGGCTGGTACTAGCCAGTGAAGCGCCGTAAAAGCCAGACCGAGGATCATGAAGAAGTCAAACTGATTCTTGATGGGGACCCCCTGAAGCTCAGGCAACAGTGGTTGGTCCGGGGAGCCTGCTACCCTGCTGCTGACAGCAATGGCAATGGAAGCTTATTAGGGGGAGAAAATGTAGCGAGACGTAGGAACGTTGACGCTAAAGAGTGAGGGAAAAGTATCAACTGCACAAGTAATGTGCCAGCACTTCACTGACCGGGTCGTGGGTTCGAAACACGAAGCAGGCAATCCTGCGCTGCCTGTTGCAACGGGCTGAGTGATTGATGGGCGCCAAGGGTCTGAGCAGCTGCAATTTGATTGTTCGGGCAGCTCGTTTGGCCGATGTAGGTTTAGCTGCCTGTGAAAGTGCTGGCACAATGCTTAAGGCACGGGCTTTAAATTTCTGCTTACGTGCCTCGTGCTGAATCCCACTGTTGGATTGCATACCGTTTCAAATGCAGCTGAGTGCCGAGCAGCAGCCATTACGCCTGCTCCCCGTGGACCGCCAGAGATGATGCTCCACTTTGCAGGTGGCATAACTCCCGCATGACCCAATGAGCATAGCTGAGTCAGGAGAGCAGTCGGGGGGGGGGGGGGGCAGGATGGAAGTAATAGCACAGGACGGCTGGAGAGGCTGCGCCATACACAGTCGGCAGCAGGAGAGTACGCGCACTTGCGTAAGAATTTTGGAATTGATCGAGTTCTATGGTCTAGGACCTGCAGAGCGAAAGCTTCCGTCAGCGACGGTCTTTCAGCTGAGGAATGGGAACAGCTAATTTGTTGTCCACAGAGGACCCGATGGTACGAGGAGGCTGATACTGGCGAAGCACTTCAGCTAGGTATGAAGAGGAGCCGGCAGCCTCGGAGGGTCAGCATACACTTTTCGCCGTCACACTGCGCTCCAATGCTGCAGCCTCTGTCTTCTCAAGCCCAGTGCTCTACCGAGCGCTCCGTCGAGGCAACAGTACATGCGTGAGCATGCCGTGCTCAGACGTCGCGACTGGCCAAGTCTTGCGCTCAAATGGACGCACGAAGCCAGGCCATTGAGCACTGTGCTGAGCGGAGCAGAATGTTTGCCTCAATCAATGATGCAGTCGCTAAAAGCCATCCAGCAGAAAAGCAGTGGCTGCTGGAGTCCCAGAGTTGTTGCAGTCGGCCTTCCGGTCGGGCGCGGGTCGTCGTAGGTCCGCAAAGGTTCACCGCGCACACATATTCACACGACCTCTGAGACCAACGACTCGCCCGTCAGTTTCTTCTATACCCACTCTGCCTGGCGATCTATCAGCCTGGCATCTCTTGCGCAAGTATCCACTGCTGCCCTGGGCTGCCAAGCGCAGACGGAGGCTGCAACCGGCAGTCAGAAAGTAAGCAGGGCTTCGCCATGGTGATGCACTGTCCCGCTAGCATCTCAGCTACGTAAACGCACAGGCTCATGACTAGCTTGAGCGTGCTGGCTGAGGTCCAACAGCAAGAAGCATCGCGAAGCAGCAATCGGCAGAGCGAGTGCACAGCGCGGCGGCTACCGCTCGTCTCTCTTGCCGCCCGCAGCTGTGCATTCTCGTCCGAAGCAGCTCTCACCGCCCCGCTAGTCGCCGTGCCGGTCACTCCGTGCTCTCAGAGCAGAGAGTGACCGAAGCCCAAAGCGACCGAGACGAATCGAGCGCCAAGTGAAGTGAAGTGGGGGGGGGGCGAGGGGTCGGCCCCCAGGGTCAGCGCACTCACCGGACGCCTCGGCTGGCAGCAATTACACAGGATGCAGCATGATGCGACTGAACTGGCGAATGACAGGAAGCAGAAGATGAGGCTGATCAGAAAGAGGCCGATGAAGCAGAAGAACACCTTCATGAGCTCCTCGCGAAGGCGCCTGCAAAAGGAAAGCCAAAGCACTGCTGAGTGCCACTCAAGACTACCCCTGGTCAAACGGCTTAGAAAATGCAGACGCGAAAATCAGTGCGGTCTATCTCAAGAGTTTCACAAGGTTTCCAGCAGCTTGTTGAGACTGAGCATGCCAAACACACGCAGCTGATCACACGTCATGCAGTTCAGGCATCATCCGGGAGTTTGTATGCTCACTGCATTCCAATCATCTTGGGAGTCATAGCGATGTAAATATAACGGTCAAAACTATTCTCCATAACTTTTGTTCACTGCCCCGAGCGAAGGAAAACGTAATTCCTGCCTAATTTTCGACAATTATACAAGTTGCTTCTGGTTAAACTGGATACAACTAAACATAAACATAGCTAACGAACAGCTACAGGTATCGCTAGCCATTTCTCTGCCTGTTCATTCCTGCCACCCACCTACATTCACTCAGTTTTTTTTTCTACCAGCAATAAGTGCATGCAGAGGAACCTCGGGCACCCGACAGGCTTCTTCAAGTCGGTCAAATGGGGGGGGGGGTTGGAGGGGCCAGGGCCGGGTGCTGCCCCCATCACGAGCATGCACGGAACGTGTGTATATATATATATATATATATATATATATATATATATATATATTATGTAATTCACTTGTATATTGCTCCAAGAGAACTTAATCTCTATTCAGGGGCGCTTCACATATGCCTCGGGGTTCAAGCCCACGACCTCAGCAAGACCTTGGTCGAGGCAAGCACCTTAACGGCTTGACCAAACCAGCTTGGAAGAAACCACGCTGCCATTAATTATCCAGTGAACGAAAGAGACTGCAGGCTGGCAACAAGCAAAAGCATTGCAGGCATGACTATAATTTAATTATATACATAATATTGCAGGATACTTTTCCAAGGTTGAACTCAAACTTTGCTCGGCCCTCGGCCTCGACTGAAAGAGGCAACAGCTGCCGGACGGCAACGTTTGCATGCCGTCCCGCAAGGTCGTCGGTCCAAAGGGGCAACGGACGACACCAGAGGGGCAGCTGTGCGTGCACGAGGAGTCTCTGCACAGCATACGCACCCGTCTCTGTCATCCAGATGCTGCGCGTACAGAAATCCATAACAGAACACGTAGAAAAGTATGGCCGTCGTCTGTATCGGTGACCAAAGGGTCGCCGAAAAAGCAAAGACCAAATGGGCAATGTACTACAAGTAAGAACAAACCGGTGAATCCCTTTGCCGCATGGCAAGGCATCGCTTTGGTGAATGAAAGGACGAATGCTGGCCTCGGTGTCAGTGGCTAAGTGTGAAACGTAGAGGCCACCGGCCGGTAAGCAGCCGGCGCAGCGCGACCTGCCATAGGCACTCACCCCGCAACGATTGCGAGCGGCGGATGCGATAATGCCGAGGATGGTTGGCAGAATGATCTGCAAGGAAAGAGCAGTGCTACTTGCCACACCTTCCGGCACGAGCTCGGCGACCTTGTCTGTGCCTTGCCTTGGCTGTGCATGCAAGCGGCCGCTCTCTGGCATGACGGCAAGGCCGGTATGCATTTCGGATAGAGAATGCACTCGGCAGCTGGTGGCCAGACAATGAAGCTTGCCTGGCCGAACTTGGCATCTCACGGAAAGAACGGCTCGGAAAGGACAGCTGTAAGATGCATCTCCGACACCATTACCTGGTCGGAAGCCGTGTGGTTCCTGTTCCTGAATCAGGAGGCCCGGGTAGCACGCTCGACCCGGCAGGATAGGGCACCGCCGGCTAATGTATATATACTAGTTACAAATCTTTTCCTCGATAACATACATATATACACCTAGCACCCTGCCGACAAGCCGCACACTTGCGAGGTGATACACAAGTAAGTGGTAATAGTAATAATAATAACGCACTTGATAAAGCGCCCCAGAGAACTCAGTCTCACTCTAGGCGCTTTACATTTGCTGCAAAGGGAAATGCAATTGAATGGTGAGCAATATCATGCTTGATAAACAAACAACATGAATAAAATGGTTAGGGGTGACATGCACAGGGTCAGCATTCAAATGTGGTTAGTGGCAGCATGCACAGTGTCAGCATGCATAAGCACATCACAGGGACCCACTAAATGCTGTCCTAAATAGGTGTGTTTTCAAGTTCTTTTTAAATGTGTGCAAGTCAGGGGATGTTGTGACGCAAGTTGGGGGGGGGGAGTTCCAGGCTTTGGGAGCATACGAACTAAATGCACGGTCTCCAAAGGATTTGAGGTTTGTACGAGGTAGTGGTAGACTGTTGGACTCCGAAAAGCGGGTGGTACGATGCTTGGGGAGTGTGGTGACTTTTCTTTGCTTGCTAATCCTGGTGAGCCGTTATGGCACACTAGGTAAGGCGGTTGCTATAATGACCTCGGGACCGAGGTCGTGGGTTCAATTCCTGCTGTGGGCGATTCTTTATCGCCACTGCAAGCGGTGGTGATAGCCATAAAGGCTCTTCTGTCGCTATACCAAAAGAGGCTGTTCAATCAGCTAGGATTTATTTATTTTATTTTATTTATTAATCCTAGTAGTCCCCTATCAGTTAAGTCGTTAACTAGCTGTATGCGAGTCTAGCCGGTGTGAGTACACTCGTCTCAAGACTAGCTACCATAAGCCAGAACGCAAACTCACGTGAAGGAGCCGACACCACCGCTGCATTTTGTAACATCGCGTGAGCTCTGAGCCTCCGCTAGGCTCTCCGAGCTGAGCGCGCTGAGGAGCAGCGGGATCCAATCGAGTTTTACGCTTGACTAATCCTTGACGCTACGCCTCAACTGGGATCTGCTGCTGCCGACCGAGCAAACAAAGTTGGACAGGCCAACCTGCCCAGCAGGCAGTTGGCATGCAGCCGGCGCACTCCCAGAAGCTGGCAGCTCGGCAATCACAAGACGGTGGAGAGCTGCAGCAGCAGCACGGCCAACCTGCAGCCCAGGGGCTCTCTGATGCAGCTCTTCCCGGCGCCACCGGTCTTTGCCGAAGCTCAACATCCTAGCACGCCAGGACAGCAAGTTGGGTGTGGCCATGGCACCGGCTGTGCGGAGTGCCGCTCGCAGGGCGCCGCCGATGCGGCCGCCGCAGCCGCCGCCACCCTCCCGTGACGACTCACAGCCTGAGGCACAATGATGGCGGCTGGCATCACACCATTGACTAGTATTTCCTCGTCCACCGGCAGGTTCTTTGCATACACGGTGGCATTGCGTATCGTGTCGCCGAAGCTGTCAATTAGGTAGACGCTGTTGAAGACCGCAACGGTGCCTGCGACGTTTAAAAAGAAAAACGAAAAAAACGCAAGCACGCCATCACGCCTTCCTTCTTCTTCACAGCCTCCTTTTGCCTAGCGACACGAATGACAGGCTGAGAAACGATTAAAAAGATGCCACGCCAGACGTTCCTATGAGGTACAAAGCGGCTAACCGCTCTTACAAGCAGGTCATTGGTAGAACATGAGTATATCTGCATTCCAATACGCCAATAGTACGAGTGTTGCTACAAAAAAAAACAGCAAACGAAAATGAGTGGGCAATCATCAATACGGGGCTTGGTATCATTTAATAAATACCCACATGTAAATATAGTAAAGTACGGGTAAAGTGATCAAGCCTATTTAGGCAATAAGAAATGTTTAAAGAGCAATTTATAAATGGTAAGGCAATAGTTGGACGAGGACATTCGACAATATATCACGGTCCAGGCGATGTACAGAAAGTCGAAGCATGCTCCCCAGTTCATCCTTGAGCAGTTTGCACGCAAAGTAGAAAAAAAAGGCAGTAGAAGTAAAGGAGAAGGTCGGCCGATTCAATGACCTGATTTACAAGGCACGTAAAAGCAGAGGAGTCTATAGCTAATTTTGCCCCCTGGCATAGACCAATACAGAATTCCCAGCTACAGGAATTGAACCTGCAGCCACGGTTATGAAGCAGCCCCCTACATTAGGACTGACAGTTGAAGCCCAGTCAAGTCTGTGCATGCCATGCAGAGGACCAACCACGAATGGTGAACATAGACAGTGGCACTTGAGCACAGGCACTAGACCTAAAATGAGTGAAGGTGGCAAAAACCAAGCGTTCGAGTGCAGCCGTATGCAATCCATATTTACGGAATAGAATAATACTAGGATCAATGCAAAGAGGGAAATAAAACACTGCAGATTCGGGTTTTCTTTACAAAAAACTGAATGATGTAAATTAGGTTAAGAACAGCATAACGTCTAATTGCTTTATCAATGCTCCATGCATCTCGAAGTTACACTGTAGCTGTGTGCCATGTAAATTCCATAACTCGGCAAATCCTTCACAGATGAACGCAAAATAAAGCTACTCAAGAAAGCAACACTAGACCAAGAGAACTTGAGCAACTTCTGCCCAGTCTCCCTTCTACCGTTTTTATCAAAGACACTGGAACCAGTTGTGGCAGACCAGCTGAACATGTATATTGAAACTTCAAACCTTGCTAGTAAGTTCTAGTCTGGTTTTTGAGTTAATCGTTCTGCAGGGTCAGCATTGCTGATGAATAACGACCTTCTTAGGTACACAGACTTAGGTAGAATATCTCTCCTTGTTTTGCTCGATCTTTCGGCAGCTTTTGATACTACAGCACCAAGTCCTTGAGCGCCTCTCATCTTGCCTGAACATCACTGGCACTGCACCGCAATGGTTCAGGTCCTATCTCAGTAAGTGACTCCAAAGTATTGATGTGAATGGACAAAAGTTATCCCAGGAACCTCTGAAATATGGGGTACCTCAGGGGTCTGTGCTTGGTCTCATTCTTTTCACGGTTTACACTCGCCCTCTAGCCGATGTGATTGCCAGGCACAATCTAGGCTTTCACTTCCATGCAAATGACACTCAGTTGTACCTTTGCTTTGATCCCTAACAGCCCTCCACATGTCGAATTCTCTCAACTCCCTTGCTGCATGTACTGATGACATCCCCACATGGATGGCAGCAAACTTGCAGGTTTGGTCCAGCGGTTAAGTTGCTCGCCCCCCCCCCCCCCGACCACGGTCTGGCTGAGGTCGTGGGCTCGAGCCAGGAGGCATATGTGAAGCGCCTGAATAGAGATTAAGTTCTCTTGGGGCGCTATACAAATGAATTATATTTTTTCTGCAACTCACTGCTTACTGGCCTACCAGCATGTGCGATCAGGCGATTGCAGCTGGTGCAAAACTCCGCAGCTAGGCTTGTCTGTCGTGAGCGTCGCAGTTGCCACATTACTCCACTTCTCGCCGACCTGCACTGGCTACCAGTCAAGCAACGGATTGACTTCAAGGTTTTGTCCTTTACTTTTAGGTCACTTCATTCTATGGCTCCAGCCTATCTCTCCGACATACTCCCCCATCAGGCCAAGCATCGTACCACCCGCTTTTCGGAATCCAACAGTCTAGAAATACCTCGTACAAACCTCAAATCCTTTGGAGACCGTGCATTTAGTTCGTAAGCTCCCAAAGCCTGGAACTCCCTCCCGACCTGCGTCAGAACATCCTCTGACCTGACCACATTTAAAAGGAACTTAAAAACACACCTATTTAGGAAAGCATTTAGTAGGTCCCTATGATTCGTCCATCACGTGCTTATGCGTGCTGACACTGTGCATGCTGCCACTAACCACATTTGCATGCTGACCCTGTGCATGTCACCCCTAACCATGTTATTCATTTTGTTTGTTTTTCAAGCATGATTTTACTTACCATTCAATTGCGTTTCCCTTTGCAGCAAATGTAAAGTGCCTAGAAAGAGATTAAGTTCTCTGAGGGCGCTTTATCAAGTACATTATTATTATTATTATTATTATAAATTGAATGACGACAAAACTAACTTAGTAGTTATGGGATTCAGAAATTTGAAAGGTTAACGCTCGCAATCGGCCCTGCCAGCATATCTCCTGTTGGATCTGCACGAAGCCTAGGTGTCACGCTGCAAAGTGACCTTTCATTAGACGACCACACCAGCTCCACATTCAAGTCTGCCTACTTTCTACTTCAAAGCATTGCTAAAATTCGGGCTTCTTTAGAGAGGGATATCACATCTAAGTTGGTCCATACATTTATGACATCCCGTCTTGACTTCTATAACTCACTGCTTGATGGTCTACCAGCCTGTGCAATCAGGCGTTTACAGCTGGTGCAAAACTCTGCAGATAGGCTTGTCTGTCGTGAGCGGTGCAGTTGTCACATCACACCACTTCTTACCGAGCTGCACTGGCTCCCAGTCAGGCGATGCACCGACTTCACGGTTTTGTTACACTCTTTCAGATCCCTTCATTCTTTGGCCAAGTCTACCTATTAGATGTTGTCCCCCACCAAGCTAAGCATCGTACCACCTGCCTTTCGGAGTCTAATCCTTTACCTATACCTCGTACAAACCTCAAATCCTTTGGAGACTGTGCCTTTAGTTCGCATGCTCCCAAACGCTGTAATTCACTCCTGACTTTCATCACGACATCTCCTGAGTTGACCACAAAAGAAAAACTGAAAACGCATCTATTAATCACAGCATTTAGTGGGTCCATGTGATTCAACCTTATGAGCTTATCCGTGCTGACATTGTGCATGCTGGCACTAACCATATTTGCATGCATACTCTGTGCATGTCACCTCTAACCATGTTAGTCTTGTTGTATATTGCGCAAGCTACCACTGAGCATTCGATCGTGTTTCCTTTGCAAAAAATGGAAAGCGGCTAGAAAGAGATTGAGCTCTCAGAGTGCGCTTTATCAAGTGCATTATTATTATTATTATTATTATTATTATTACTATTATAAAGTATGTGTACCTCAGGGGGTTCCTTCTAGGCGTATTCTTTTCATTATCTATGCTCTCTCTCTCTCTCTCTCTCTCTCTCTCTGTCTCTCTGTCTCTCTCTCTCTCTCTCTCTCTCTCTCTCTGTCTCTCTCTCTGTCTCTCTCTCTCTCTCTCTCTCTCTCTCTCTCTCTCTCTCTCTCTCTCTCTCTCTCTCTCTCTCTCTCTCTCTCTCTCTTGCTTTCTCTATCTGTTCTCTGACCAATGCCACTGCCAAACACAATCTTGGCATTCATTTCTACGATAATGGCACTCAGCTCTACATAATATTTGAGCCTCTTAAGCCTTGCTATGCAGATGGCTCACTTAATTCCTTAGCAGCCTGCATCGACGACCTTCGAACTTGGATAGAGCTGGTAACTAGCTGAAGCTTAACAACGATACAATCAACACAATAGCTATGGGCAAGCCTCACGTCACTCTTAAGCTGGCAGACCTCATCCTCAGAATTGGTTCATCTAGCGTCCCTCCGATGACGTATGCCCATAATCTGGCCATGCCATTCCAAAACAACAGGTTAGTCCCACGGAGTGGCACAGACATCTTACCTACAACCAGCTCCACGAGGGTGATCCCTAGCAGGACGGAAGTGCGTATGCTGCTGGCTTCTGCCGGCATGTTCGTGCCTAGTATAAATAAACAAGTGAACAATGCAGCTGCGACGGCAGCAGAAGAAGATAAGAACATAAGCAAAAAGGTGCAGAAGAGGAGGCTGTATGACCGAGAGAGAGAGAGAGAGAGAGAGAGAGAGAGAGAGAGAGAGAGAGAGAGAGAGAGAGAGAGAGAGAGAGAGAGAGAAATTGTATACAAGCAAGGGGGTCAGGAATAGGGTAAACTACAAGCAGCTCGAATTCAAGCACCAGAAACCCTGCAACCACTTGACAGGCAAGCCAAGCTAACTCGGTCCACATAAAGTCAACGAATAGCCATGTCCAAGTGGAGACAGAAGCCTGCACAGCAGGCAGGCTGCTTGCATGAGTAACCTTTGCTCCAACCACACCCCCTCGACAGCCACACGAGATAGCATTCACATTTGTGTGTGTGTGAGTGTGTGTGTGTGTGTGTGTGTGTGTGTGTGTGTGTGTGTGTGTGTGTGTGTGTGCATGTCTAACAATTGCATACATATAAACAGACAGGTGCAGCAGCCATAAAGTTGGTGAACAGCTGCATGCCAATCAGCCATCGAAAGTGTACAGACTAATTAAGTAGACCAGGAATCAAATCACACAAAAATAGTACGCAGACACACCCACCACGGCACAGACACACTTACCGGGGATTACCAACTGGTGGTTCACTGCCCCCCACCAACACCTCTATGTATTAACACGAGCTGGCTGCTGGAAAGGGTTGGGTGGGGTGGTGTGGACCAGCTCCAAAGGGGAAAATGGCCAACAAGAAGAAATACCCACTTCATGATACATCTGAGATACACATCTGAGATACATGATACACCGAAAACTAGTTTTTCGAAGCAGTACTTAGCAGAAAAACTAAGGAAGGCATGTATGTATTGCTTGCTACTGGGCTCCAATAAGAAGTAGTAAAGCTGCTACATGTCGCCATGCAAGCTGTTACAACAAGGATCGTCATCGTCCAGATACTGCAAGCCGTGTAAACTCACCGAGATAGCATCTTCAAGGTGTACATTAGCAAGACGTGAATCAAATCCTATATTTACACATGAAAAATCCTGGGCATAAATCACTAATTTCATGCTCTTGTCACGATGTAGACTCTGGACATGATAGAAACTCGTGCTCGGCGTACGTATTTCTACAGGTCAGACAATTCGTTTTGTGCACCGCTCGACTTCAGCAGCCAGGCTTGGATGATGACTGTTGATGCGAAGCACAAATCGGCAGCATCGGCGATGACTACTTCTACCTGTTTCGTTAAACTGCCATCAGCCAAACTGGCTACGGAAAGCCTCCACCAATCCACCCACTGAGAACTACAATAGCCACGAAGAGAGTTACAGCAAAGCCATCGATCCTCGGAAGCTGCAGCAGCTACTGGTTCCAGCCCCGTGCATATTCGGCTATCTCTTTCATTCACTTAGCTGTTAGCAAGACATTATGCTCTCCAAGTCCTAGACTGTCAAGCTCACCACTCAAAAATCGTCCGCACCTATGCTTCCAGCTCTCCTGCTGCTTGTTTAGGCAAATCCACTCTCTTCCAGTCTCATCCAGTCTCAGCAGGACGGGCTTTTTCGGTCAATGGACCCTACCTACAGCAATCAGGCCGTCTGCAGTGCCCACACAGCCTGCATGGCACTGGCAGAGGCACGGTGAATGAAGAGTGCGCCTCCCTTCCCCCACAAAATACCATCACCAAGCCAAGGGTGGCGAGGTGCGATGCTTCTTCGCGGAAGTGGAGGCTGTCAAAATGCTTTCCAGCTTCAAGACGAAACAGAAAGCAACTGTACAAACATGGAAAACGTTAGGTAACAAGCACAGAATCATCTAGAGATGAATTAAAATATGGTGGCAGTAGGGGTTGTAGGACAAGTACCGTATCCAAATGGCACGAGCTCCATAGAAACGCAGCTGCAGGCAGATACTGCGACTTTGCTTCAGAACTGGGACAGCATTCTCTGCCGGAAAAATAAGGCAGCCGAAATCATCGGGCACACTACCCCTCCCACTAGACTTCGATCAGTACACGGTGCACCGCAATCATCGGGCACCCCTGCCTGAAAGCGAAAGCGATCCTGACGACGTGAGCACACACAAACTGCCAGCCTCCCACAGCTGATATCCAGCAAGAAAGTGGCAATATACAAAAAAATCAAAGGTCAGCCGCCGCAAAAAAACAGCGTTATAAAGGCCGCCACTCGCGACGGATCGGTCGAGCTAAGTTACGGTTTGGCGCAGCTGCGGAGGAAGAAGGGCCTGTTCTCTCCTCTGCATCGCTGAGCTCCAAAACGAAAAATTGGGACTGCGATAATCCGATATCGCGTGCAGTTCTCACGCAGATAATGGAGCCATAAAGTCTCAGATGCGCAAAATGTAATGCTGCGGACTACCTGCTCTCTCCTACACCCTTCAGTGATGCACGTCGGTGTTGTTGATAAGTCCTAGCGGTATGGCCATCTCAAACCACTCAAGGGTTATTTTCAGGTTTAATAATGCGAAGCTATACGCTTGATATTTATATTTGGTACTTTTTACATCAAATTTAAGCTTTAGTAGCATGACATATTGTCAAACACGTGAGTCTTTATCATGCATCCGGGTTACCATGGGAAGCTCTTAAAGGTCAATGTCGGCACTCTCTGGTAGCCGACAGGTGACTAAAGCAGCCATTACCACGTCTCGAGTATCCGGCTGGAGGTCAAGGTAATGTTGTCGTGTACCTGGGCGGGCTGCTATGACGCGGTGTCTGCTTCCCTCGCTCGCCTCGCTGCTGTGACCACATCGGCAATTGTACGATGTATACCGCGCTACAGCCTGCGCGAGAGCAGTTTCGGAGTTTCTGTGCGTTTGTTGCGCTATGTCATCATTTTCTTAACTCAAACGCAGTCGACGGTTATGTAACCGCCAGTTTCCACCCCGTCTGTCGCCGGCTAGTGGAGGAAACGCGACAGCCCTGTCGTCGCAGCCTTTCATAAAGTCTCTGCTGCTCGTGTCGCCGCCGTGTTGGAATCCCTTCTTTCAGCCGCCGAGTACCAAGATAGACTAAAGGAGGGTGCTTGACGAGCTATTCGAACGTTCAGCTTTGGATAAGCGGTCGATGCACAGATGCAGGCTAGCATCGCTGCATAGCGTAGCTGCTGGCCGCCTGCTAGCACGCGCCCTTCTGCGTCGTCGTGCAGCGACCGCCTTCGTCTCATTCCGCTGCTTTTCTTTCGTTCCAGAAGATAGCATGCCTGTGGACCAGAGAGGGCTGTGGCAATTCGGGCTGCTCCTGCTTGCCGTCCCAGCGCAGTACCTGTTCGTCAAGTACTATTCATCAGGCGATGCCGTTCGGAGATCGCAGATGTTGTCTGAGTAAGTGTCTGCCCTCGATTTTCCTAGTCGAACTCCTCGGCTCTGCCTGCAACTAATTTTCTCTGAGCTGTAGTGACCTACCAAAGTTTTTAAAGGTGGCCCTACCGAACCATTTGCAGTTTTCCCTCGTACGTAGCGAGTCAGTCGGACCACGTAGGCAGCTTGGTGGCGTAGCGGCGATTTGGTGAAGCTGATCAAGCCGGAAAGGTAGAGAGAGGACCGAATGTCACCGATGCGTGTTCAGGAACTGGATATCGTAGTCCGAGGTTGCACGCTATGAAAAAACCCACCTCAAGGGATGGTTAGTCAGTAGTACATTGGCTTTTAAATTAGAGCTGTACGCCATGGCTGGTTCTAAGCAGATTTGCCCTGCAAGGGCTTGTTGTTGAGGTATGGTCGTCCTTGCTCTCTTTTTAATGGCAATAAAGATCTATGATTGCTCTCACGCTCCACTACCATCAGCATAGCTGTGTGTATCCGTGTAGCATCTGCGACTTGCTGGGTTTGCATCGAGGCATCAGTGCCGGTCACGCAAGGTTAGCGAGGACCATGGGCGAAGGAAGAACAGTTGTATGTTGTGGGGCCGAATACTTCATTCAGTCAAGGAGCTGCTGCAGCGAGTTCATAACCTAGGGTGTCAGAAGTACTAGATCATTGCCGAAGATCCTTAGCTTTCATCTTGTGCTAGCGGCATTGTCTGCCACTATGTCGGTGAGCATTCTACCTGGAAAAAAACGGCTTTCGATATTGGCTGGATTAAGGAATGTATTGATCGTGGAATTGAGTCCTTGAAAAGTGAAGTTGCTGCTTGCTCAGCCAAAAGTTCGAATCCGAAAGACGAATCACTGGCTGAGATTACGTGAATTCTGGATTAGTTTACCAAAAATTAGGCAAATTGCTGAACAGTATTGCACCCAATTTATTCCAATTCAATACCCCCTCAATTTCATTTAGGCCAAAAAATGGGAGGGCGGTTTTTGTAAATCCAAGGATGAAACACTCCAATTGAGGGTCGAGGGCCAAGCTGACAATTAAGACTAAAGAAAAAAGTGTGACGATAAGAACGTAGAAAAAGCCGGGGGGATCTGTGGCTGCATAGCACTTATCAGTGGCATAAAGAATGAGCAACTGGCGAGGCGCCTGCGAGAGCTGGTAATCTCGTGCTGGCAACCGGTTTTATGTCCACGTGGATTCCTCGATTTACAAAAATGCAGCCTATCTCTTGTCAGCGCCTCCTGTGCATTTCTATAGACTCTAAAATGTGTGCGCACGGCCAGGGCCTGCCGCTGGGCTTTATAGGACTGGTGCTAGGCATAGACCAAAGGTTGCTCGCAGCTTTGCTGCACTGGCGAGGCCATTGCAAGACATCTGTCGAATCGAGATCCTACAGCTAAACTTGGGGGGGGTGGGGCTTGTAGTCGATCAGGGGCGGTCGTCCCGCCAGCAGGCATGCATTTTGCCGTCGTGTAATCCGCTGGCTGGTTTAGGCGCGCCGTGCCTGCATCGGTGCCCTTACTCTCCTCCCTGCTACCGCTTTGCTTTCTCTCACCGCTCTCTGTGCTGCTCTCCAGTGCGAACCCTCCATGTTGCAGATTCGTGGATGTAGCGTCCAAGTGGCAACGCACCTACTTCTCTGGGGAAAGCTGGAGCAGGTGGTGGGCGGGAGTCATTGCTCGCTGTCTGTCGCTGGCCGGTCGCCGAAGCTACGGTAGCCGCGGAGAAACGCCGGGCGAGTCGCCTGCCGTGGAAGTCATGCGCTATCTCCAGCCACAGGGGCACTTTACAAGTTAGTATTATGAGCTCGGCGGCGTCTTCGATTCGAGCTGGGTGCAGCCGTTTGCTCACGATGGGCTCATGCAGCAGCAGCAGCAGCAGCAGCAGCAGGTGGGCGCAGTTGGCGACCTGCAAGGCTCTCTTTCCCTGCAGCGATCATCGTCACCTGCGTCCTCTTCGGTGCGTGCCAGTCGTGTGTGCCGTGCCGCCAGTCTGCTGACTCGTGTCATGGTTTTCATTCACATGAGCTAGGTGCACGAAGTCGTGTCTAGGCGCTGGCCCGTAATCTCGTCCCTTTGGTTGGCATGCTCTGTGCTGCTGCATGCTTTTTCTTTTCCGTTCTGCGTCTGTACGAGGCTGCGAGAGCAATATTTTTCGGGCAGCCGCTGAGGCAACTGATTCAGAATGCAGCGTGTGCGCGACGTGAAGAGAAGCCGCCGTAACTGAAAGCAGATAAACCGAGCGAGGACGTCGGTGCGAGGGCTGCTTGCTTGCTTCCCCTCTTGCCCGCCCACTCGAGGTCCGGCGCCGCGGTCAGACAGTAGCGAAGCAGTGAGACAGATGCCCGAGCGCTGACTAACAGGTTACGATGAGTGTCTTCCTGTTTGCTTTAGCATGCCGGCCTCAGCATTGTGCTTGATACCGTGCATGTCACTCGTCCTTGGTTATTGATTGTCCTGTTGCAATGAAGTTTGGGGTACCTCAGGTCTCCGTGCTAGGTCCGGTTCTTTTCACGGTTTATACTCTCCCTCTTGCTGATGTGATTGCCAAGAACAATCGAGGCTTTCACTTCTATGCTGGTGACACCCAGTTGTACCTTTGATTTGATCCCTCCCAGCCTTCGAGCACCTCGGATTCTCTCAACTCCCTTGCTACATATATTGATGGCATCCACACGTGGATGGCAGCAAATTTTCTAAAACTAAACTATGATAAAACTAACCTACTAGTTACGGGCAAACCCAGTGTGATTCTGAGATTGGAATGGCTGCCGCTCAAAATTGGCTCTGCCAGCATATCTCCTGTTGAATCAGCTCGAAATCTAGGTGCCATGTTCCAAAGCGACCTCTCATTAGACGATCATATCAGCTCCACAGTCAAACCTGCCTATTTTCAGCTTCATAACATTACTAAAATTTGGGTTTGTTTAGATAAGGATACCACGTATAAATGGGTCCATGCATCTGTGACATCCCGACTTGATTTCTGTAACTCGCTGCTTACTGGCCTACCGGCATGTGCAATCAGGCGATTGCAGCTTGTGCAAAACTCTGCAGCTAGACTTGTCTGTAGAGAACGTCGCAGTTGCCACATCACACCACTTCTCGCCGACCTGCACTGGCTACCAGTCAAGCAACGGATTGACTTTAAGGTTTTGTCGTTCACTTTTAGGTCACTTCATTCTTTGGCTCCAGCCTATCTCTCAGATCTACACCCCCACCAGGCCACGCATCGTACCACACACTGTTCGGAATCCAGCTGTCTACAAATACCTCGTACAAACCTCAAATCCTTCGGAGACCGTGCATTTAGTTCGTATGCTCCCAAAGCCTGGAACTTCCTCCTGACTTGACCACGTTTAAAAGGAACTTAAAAACATACCTATTTAGGACAGCATTTAGTGGGTCCCTGTGATTCGTCCTTCACGTGCTTATGCGTGCTGACACTGTGCATGCTGCCACTAACCACATTTGCATGCTGACCCTGTGCATGTCACCCCTAACCATGTTAATCATGTTGTTTATCAAGCATGATATTACTCACCATTCAATTGCATTTCCCTTTGCAGCAAATGTAAAGCGCCTAGAAAGAGATTGAGTTCTCTGAGGGTGCTTTATCAAGTGCATTATTATTATTATTATTATTAGCTGTAAAGTGCCTGGATATAGAGCAAGTACACTTTGTTATTATTACTGTATTATTATGCTGCGGGTTGTGAGCTGCCGTGATGGCAGGGCTACCTGTGCAGACAAGACTAGGTCTTTGCTGTATATTCAAGGAAAGCTGCAGGGCTTATGTCTGACCTGGTCGTGGAGATCGGTTACTTTTCTGGTTTGCTATCACCACTGCCACGTCCAAGAGCTCTTCTAACCCATGCAGGACATTTGAGGCTTGGTTCAAGATTTAGAAAATGCTGTTCTACCAATTTGGTTAGGCTGCCGGTTAAAAAAAAGAGTAGATGTCGGCTTATTCAACATTCTCATTTAACCATATCAGCAGAAGAACCGTAGCTGCTGCCGCCTGCTTGCACTAGCAATAAAGGATTGCCTGCCCTAGGTGTGGAATCCACTATCTCGGTCGGCCAAGTGCAAGCTCCTCACCAGGGTGCTGTAGCAATTACTGGCTACCTAACTAATTGCTTGCCAATCTCTGAGTTCAAGCAGCCGTTCTCCTATCTGCTTGTCCTTCGATCTGTTCAGACCTCTTCTCCTTTGCCCCCCTCCTTTACCAGCGAATGAAAATAAAGAGTTCAGATCTAGCACTGTAGGGCTTGGTGGTCAATGATGTCGAATGCTGTCAAGAGATCGAGTACAACTAGCAAAGACAGTCAGATAAGCATTCACCAGGTCAACATATACTCTCACCACTGCTTACTGTGTGTGGAGTGATTCGCTCTAAAACTAGTCTGGAACTTACTCTCTCGGTTTGAAGTTTTGATCTAGGAGTTCAGTTGGTCTGCCACTACTTGTTGCAGGATGACTGGGTAAAAGTTGCTCCAATTCTCTTGATTGAGTTAGCGTGAATTACTGGATTTGCTTCCTTATGAGAGGCTTTACTACAGCTTCTTCAAAGGATGCTGCTACAAACTCGAGGCTAAGGACATAAGTATGATGTTAGTTTCCAGGGCAGCAGCAAATCTAGGCATCTCAGAAAGTAGGGCACTAGGTATGGGGGCTGGACGGCTGGTAGTCTCCTTAGACTGGTAGGTGATCTTCGAGATGTTGTCGGAGGCGGAAGATTTGAAGGCGGACATTATGGTAGATTAAGGAAAAGATGTTGAATAGTCCAGTAGGGATGTTACCTTGGGATGGACTCGCTGACGTTAATTATTTTACTGAAAAAGAAGCTAGACAAGTGATCTGCAAGATTGCCGAAAGGATCACAGGGTAAGGTGTTGACCTGGGAGTGACTAAGGAGACGGTGTCTGGTCAACATCAGCATTTTTGGATTCTGTACCTGTGATTTTATTATGTTTGTATAGAGGCTCGACTTGGTCCTACCTAGTACAGTAAGTAATCCGTGTATGCCAGTTAATGATGTGGGTCCTGATCTGTCGTGTTTTTGTAAGCTTGCATAGAGCAAAGTTCTTACGTTGACCCACAAGGCTAAGGCCACGGCTTGGCTCCTCCATACCTAGCTGAACTGCTGCACCCGTTTTTTCCTCCTCGTGCCCTCAGGTCCTGTATGGACAATAAATTAGCTGTTCCATTCCTGTGTTTAAAGACCGATGCCGACAGAAGCTTTAGCTCTGCAGGTCTTAGACTGTGGAATTTGCTTCCACGATTCTTACACAGCGACAACTACTCTCCGGCTGCCGACTATGGCTCATCCTTTCTAGCAGTTCTGAGCTGCTACTTCCATGCTACTCACTACCTCAACTGCTCTCATGACTCTGCTATGCTTCTCACTTTCTTTTTATTGTATGAGACGAAGTCTGTTGACTACCGCATGAGTACTGAAAGCCGCTTAGGTTGTGAGTGCATAAATACAAAACTCACCTTCGTAACACCCACATAGTCTTTTTGGAGTTGCAGTTCCACATAATCTTTGTGGAGTTACAGTTCTGCTTCCTCCTTGAGTCTTCGGTGTACGTGTCACCAATACTGGGCCATAGTGCTAGACTTAATCCAAGACGCAGGGAAGACTTAACGAAGATTCAACAGTCAAAAGTGGTTGTACTTTTTGGCCAAGGTTGAAGCAAGACTTTGTGCCTCGAGGGCAGGCCTTCTTCATTGCTTTGAAGGAGGACGACTCTACTGGCGAAATCGTCGAAGCGTCCTCCTCGAGCGGCATGTCTGTGGTTTGTCTACGAGCTAGTCACGTAGGAATCAGATTGTGAAGTATCGGGCGATAAAGATGCGGATGGCCATTTCTCCCGAACCAAATTTTTTTACGATCACTCTTGGGGTGGAGGGGCAAGTAGGAGACAAGACTTAAAAAGGAAGGCTGACCATGTAAACTTGATACAAACAGGAAGACTGGAGTAGGGCAGAAACTCTATCGTCATGATTCTTTGCTGCAGTTTTGGTCGATTGCCTATATTGCTTATTTCTCTGTGGATGTTTGTGGATGAGTGCTCTACCCTAAATTCCTCGGCCAGACAGCTTTATTGGGCAAGCTGATAAGCACTAGTGATGTGCAACGATGCAATGCATATTTTGTAGTGTCACCAACTCCGAGATCGCCACGGCCTCCGCAGCTGCAGTTCCGAGTGGGTCAGGTAGTGAAGCATAAAGTGTATGGCTATCGTGGAGTTATTGTTGGATATGATGCCAAGGCGCAGGTACGTGCTCAAGAGGCAACCCCTCCCTCACCCACTTGTTACCCTGGTCACCTCCACCTGTTTCCCGATCAGGCACACACTTGATGACACTGTATGACGTGGCTGTAACGGTTCTACCGTATGACTTTTTATGTGCCCGGAGGTTATGAGTGGAGCAGAGAGCCCCAAAAAGGGCTTGTTATTGCACAGGGGCTAATTGTCAACCGGTGCTTGTAGCTGCCGAATTCAGGCTGGGCGAACATGTGTGACAGGCTAGCTGATTCTTGTGCGTACCTCCTGTGAGTACACGTAACTCTAGGACACAGACTTTCCACAGCACTGCCATGCAAGATTCTAGCGTGGAGTGGTTCGTCTCACTGTAAGGGTTATAGCTCTCAAAATTGGTGTACACGTGGCACGGCCACAGTCCGTGCCACAGGCTCGCCCTATGCTCTCGTTCTAGGCTCCCAAGGAGTGGCTCGACCGATGGCACCCGAAGGACAAGCCGGTAAGTGCGACTTTGCTCGTAGCTGCAAGTGCACACCTGCAGCTGTTGAGCTTGAAGTGGCGCGCGATCGTGTGGACTCACCTCGGTAGCTGTACCAGGCAAGTGTAGCTCGGCACCGGCCTCCTTCCACCCTGCCTCACCGTCGACATTGTGCTGCATGTTTTTTTCGGTTTTTCAACTATCGGTTAGCCTATGCTTGTCGTGTACCTGGTGCTATTTCAAGCTAGTAACTTTATATCAGAATAAACCTGGCTCCGTGGCTATCCGTTCAATCCTATATTCTCGAAGCCACAGTTGCCGTGCGTCTGCAGTGGCTTGCCTTATGAGGCTCTATACGGTTATCTGCACAATCATTCAGGTCATAATAATGCTTTCGGCAGCAGCTTCAAGTTACCTTTACACGGGAAGTAGTTGAAATGTGGGCTCTAGCTTGCGGTGCGTGTCTGCCTCAAAATGGAGCCCTTGCGTGCGAGTCCCGAGTCGTATGTGTGCTTTTTTGTTCACCGCAACTAGTAAGCCTATGCAGCAGCGTGCCTACCTTGCTGGAGCACTTCTCAAGTTGCCACGTCTATTGACTACCAATGAATGTGTGCAATTTTGGCCTAAGCTAGCAAAGAGCTAGCCAGGGGAAAGCTTTGCCTGCAGCTCAAAAGCACCAACAGTGGTCCGTGCTCCAACTTATACCAGGACAGTAGTCGAGACACGATGTAGTGACGCCGGTCGACAAAAAACGGGACAACGGCCGATGAAGGCGGCTGGCGTGGACAAGCTTTTAGCGCCCCTTAGTTTTCACAAGCACTTGCGTGATTTTGTGCGTCGAGTAGACACTTCCGGTCAGACATACCGACTCGGATCGATCTTCATGCGGCCAGCCACGTGCCCGCAATATAGCTCGGGCGCCAGCACTCGAAGTCTCCTGAAGGCAAGGCCTATCCATATGTTGCCACCCATAAAAATGCCTTCAAGAAGGCCTAGCTGGGCTCTTGGGTTGACTGGACAGAATGCGCAGCCAATGAAGCATGCTTGAATGCTATTCCACGAAATTCGTGCAACGCAATAGGATGCAGAATCAGCAGATGCACTGAGTGGTTTGATTCGAGGGGGGAAACAAGATCGAGGTAAGTTACCGCTGCCACAGCCGCCGAAAGGCACGGCTGCTGCTGCAAAGTGATAGACACCGTTGTTATCACCATCGCCTGCAGGTCGATCTAGGGCTACGTATAGTGGTTGAATGCTGAATGGGAATTCATAACAATAGTCGAGCTGGTTGGCACTGACTGCATCTCTTGCTGACTCCACATTGTGGAATGTCCAGCATGAATCCGGTGATTGGCCGTTGTAAAACTTTGTAAAAAAAAAAAAAAAAAGGCGGGCCTGCAAGTACCGACTTGGTTGGACGCGGCACTTTGCAATGCCATCGCATAGATTTTATAAAGCTGAATGACAGAAAGCCGTCAGCCGCAGGGGAACTGAGGCAATTGCACAGCCTCTGGTTTTCCTCTCGGCCAGTGCTGGCCCACTGCTGGAGCTATGGACGCTTGCTTACTCTCCTGCTAGTGACACGACGAGGGGAGGCGGGCTTTAACTCTTTGCCTTTTACTTACATGATAGCGACACATTTTAGACAAGGGATGCAAACGTACGAAGCACAGAAGGGCATTAAAGGTGGGCGGTCTATTCTTTTGGACCCATTCTAGCAATTATGCTCAATCCTGGACTAATAGCACTAACGACATCCGAACACGAAATCAAGATACCTTGCTTGTTAAGCATCGTGGTCGAGAAGTAGGCAGCTGCAGTGGAATGGCGCCTAGTTTGACATTCTCCAAGCATCGGGTACGCGATACCACTGCTCAAAGACGTTCAAGACGTTTATTCACACGCATGCCGCCGCATCGAGCCAGTACGTGACTGCCCCGCCCGGCGTCCTCGATGTAACTCACCGGGCTTTGCCGCTGGTTACTTATATATCACTGTGACGAGTCACAACAGCCCATAAACCAACGACAGTGTCATAATCTAAAAATAAAGCCACATGGCACACATTGTCGTGCTTGCAAGTTTCATTGTAAAACGACTGACCAGAAAGTGGTCGCATTGCTCACCTTGTACGTTTTTTACTGGGTACCTTCTGTGACCCGGCTCTACGAACAAATGCACCGAGGGATTGAAATTCCTTTCTGCTATTTCCATGCTGCTCACTTCTTTGACTGCCCTCCAGGCGCAGCTATGCACCA
The DNA here is from genome assembly GCA_009760855.2 of Cristatella mucedo. Taxonomy (NCBI): domain Eukaryota; kingdom Metazoa; phylum Bryozoa; class Phylactolaemata; family Cristatellidae; genus Cristatella; species Cristatella mucedo. The sequence continues at coordinate 13,074,071 of WPIO01000006.1, read as the reverse complement.
CCTTTCTCTTTGTTTCGTGTGATGAAGTCTTTTGGTTATGATATGCCTAATGAAAACGTGCAGAAAATTTGCTTGCATAACGCCCAGTTGGTCCTTGTTGCTCTGTAGAGTTACAGAGGTACTTTGTGTTTTATAATTTTCAGCCTTCATTTAATTCAATGGTCTAATTATTTTGTTGTAGCTGTGGGCCAATAATTGGCTCAGTTCATAGAGCTTCCACGGGCTGTATAGTGACAGCGAGAACCAGCTACTTTAGAGCCAGGATTTTCATCTGGGGACAAGACCCGCAAGAATTCAAATAAAATATAAAATAAAATTAATACTATCTGATTTAACAGACTCTTTTTGTATAGAGACAGAAGAGCCTTTACGGCTATCACCACCGCTTGCAGTGGTGATAAAGGATCGCCCACCGCAGGATTCGAACCCACGATATCGGGCCCGAGGTCGTGAAAAGCAACCGCCTTACCCAGTGAGCCATTACGGCTCACCTTAAAAAAGGCAGGCTAGACCCACCATTAATAAAAGATTATAGCAAAAAATCACAGTAATTCTAGACACCAACTCGGCGGTTGTTCATTGTGTGGAATTAAGACACAGTTTTTTCATTGGTGAAGGTAGCTGTCGTAGGAATAGGGGCAGCCCAGCAGTCACTGTCTTAGGAATAGCGGCGGCCCAGTTTGTTGCTCTACTGTAGCCAGGGGGATGCTCCCTGCCCCCCTTCCGGTTCTGCCACTGCCTAGCTCAATGTGCTGCCCCCTGCGGTTTTTTGTGAATCTCTTAGTGTGCTAGCTAGCAGTCTCCTAATTTGGATTCTGGGTTTCTTCCTTCGTCCAATTTAGTCGACATTAGAAGAATATGTTTCTAAAGCCCAGGGTTTGTGCTAGTTAGCCTGCAAGTGGGATCTTACTGGTAGTGCTACTCGGAGAGACATGCGTGCATTGCTGACCTTGATAGCGAACATAAGCACCATGGCAGAGAGTAGTCCGCCAAGGTCTTATTATGCCAACTTTCCGAAAGACCGCCTGTGCCTGTATTTTGCTGTCACCTTTCGTGTGTCAATTGATTTGATGAGTTGGATGCATTTAACTAATGGCCGCAAGAAAATAGACACTGCCTCTTGGCTTAATCCTTTTAATTTCCTTTCATTTAGGCATAATTCTCTGTATGCAACAAATAACTTTGCCATAACCGTTGGTAGTAATTGATATTGCTGTCTAATCGCTCTAGGTGTAAGTGTTAATTTGTTTATTCCCAGTGTGTTGCAGGCAAATAGTCACACCACTCGATCCTGTGTGCAAGAAGCACAATTTTCGCTAGTATGGCTGTTCCATATTTAATCTTCGTAGATTTGTATGTTATAATTATTTGTCATACATACGTTGCTGCTTCCAGACCCCACCAAACGTTGTTTGCTTGCAGTACTTAGCTAGCATGCCACATTACGCAGTGCTCGTTGATGTGAGAGACAGACCTGATCCACAAACAACATATGTACCTGAGGAATACCTTGTGGTTGCTGGGAAAACTGAGGTATGTAAAGATAAATTTTCGAAACTTTAAAACCATTCTGTAAGCATACCGTTTATGAGATGATTTTCTTTGACAATGGAGTGCTGTTTACATGGAGCCAGTACGACGTTCCATGGTGTGGGGAGCTAGTCGTGTGACTGGTACAGCAAGCCCTGCATGTATTGCTTTATAATAAGGATAGTAAAATAATGAAATCTTTGTATAGCTCCCAAGGAAACTATCTAAGCACTTAATCACATCCTGATAAGGAAACGTTAATGTTAGTAGTAGTAATAATAATACATCTGTAAGTAAATAAGTGAGCCTCAGAGAACCAACTTTTTCTAGGCTTTTTACTGTACACAGTACAGGAAGCACAAAATCAAATGGTTAGTGGCAACATGCACGGTGTCATCAACATTTCTGACCAATTCGCTCACTTAAGCCTGGCAAAGCTGGGGCTACGTGGACTGTTACTGTGTGTGGCCACTTAGGTCAAGGTCGAAGGACCGACCGGATAAGCGATCCATCTAATCCTAGCAGCCATTGGCCAATGTCCAGCTGGAGCTTTGCAATGTCACTGCACCTCGGTTCATGGTTCCAAGCCTGTAGGATAGTGTCTATGGCCGAGGGCATTTGCAATAGGCTTAAGATGATGTTAGAAACATTTGTGTAGGGGCTTTGAGGGAATTTAGTCTCTATTCAGATACTTCTTATATGCTGCCGGGCTCGAGCCCACGACCTTGGTCACCAAATGCATTCACCTTGACGCCGATCGTTAAAGGCAAGCACCTTATCTCACTTGGCCAAACCAGGGCAGAGCCTACAAGCAGCTCGAAGTATTGCTCAAACTCGCCAAGTCGGATCGGTCGTGCCACCCCCTCGGAACTTGTAAGGCTGGAACTAAACCAATCGGGCTCACTGTTCGAACGGCAGCCCGAAAAATGCTACTGGGTCTACAGCTTAGTTAGTTAAAAGCACAATTTCAAGGCTGGTCTATGAAATCCGAAGCGCAGTCGCCCATGTGCAGGCACCCCTAGCTGGACGACGGTGGCTGCTTTAGGTCGAGCTGGTAGCCACGGACCTGGAAAAGCTCACACGTGAAGACAGACTCACGAGACCGACTATTACTATTATGCTAGTTATGCAGGGCAGCAGTATATCTAGGCATCTCAGAGGGGGGACAGTAGGCTTAGGCTCAAGGAGGCTAGTAATACTCTCTCTCAGACTTGAGAGATGAACTTCGAGGGCAGCAGGAAAGGCTTGGTGGCTATTGAGAGAGAGAGAGAGGAGACAGACAGACACGGAGACTGACACAGAGAGCAACGAACAGGCTCCTCCGGGGAGAATGTCACCTTCGGAACAGACTCAGTAACTTTTTCAAGCTTTTAGCAAAAACAGCCAGAAAAAGCTCGACTGGTCACAGCAAGGGTCGCTAGGTACGGTGCAGCCTTGGATGTGGGAGACAGTTGATGGTCAACATCGGCACTTGTTTTCGACTGACTGAGCATCTGTGATTCTACTATGTTTTTACAGCAGCTAAACTTAGTCTTGGCTATGATAGATTTATATGACCTACTTTAATCCTCACATGCCAGTCGGTGGACAGCCGGTCCAAATTTTTTATTTGTTTTTTCATATCTGTACTTAGTATTCTAATTAGTTGAACATCTGCAGTAAACCATAAGCTAATTTATTGAGCTCGTACGGTGTGCTTATTCAGAGGAGCAAAGGTATTCAGAACATCGGGTAGCACCGTGTTGTAGGATTCCGTTAATGAGGGCAGATCAGAAGGATAACTCAGCAGAAGTAGCAATTAAGCTATTTTTTTCGAAAAACTTAAATTTGATGGTTCTTCAGGTATTGCAATTCGCAGACCATTATTGATACCGAAGGGAAGAAATGTTGCAGAGAGATTGAGCTCCACATAATGGTCAGATGTGCAGAAATTGGTAATAATAGGGAGTTGACAGTGTACAATCGTTAGAGAAAATCTGATCGAGAGTGCGTCCTTTGATATCAATGGTTAAATACATATGAGCTAGAGAGAAAATGAATCACCCAGTGCTAAATTTGGTGCATAGGGGTCAGTTGGGTTATCGAAATGAATGTTGAAATCACGTAAGGAGTAGACGGTTTCTGGAGGACAGAATTGAAATGAGATGGAAAACTGAAGTAAAAGTCTTGGCCCCAGGGGAGGCAACAGATGACTTGCCACATTGGTAGCTGATGGCAGGAGGAACTCGGTGCAAGAGATTTGAATTACTACTTCGAGGGAACGACTGCAAATAACTTACAATTCAGCCAGGAACAGGCGATCATTGGTACTCCACCGTCAGTTTAAATAGACCTCGGGGTATGGAAGAAAGAAGCAAGCAAGGGTGGTGTCAGTTACGATCCTGCAGCTAGAGAAGCCCAAACTCTGTCTCTGTCTCTGTCTCTCTCTCTCTCTCTCTCTCTCTCTCTCTCTCTCTCTCTCTCTCTCTCTCTTGCTCTCTCTCTCTCTCTCTCTCTCTCTCTCTCTCTCTCTCTCTCTCTCTCTCTCTCTCTCTCTCTCTCTCCCTCTCTCTCTCTCCCTCCCTCCCTCCCTCGGTTTGTAAACCAGCTGCTCCTTCCTTTCTTTTCCAACTGAAAGAGATTTATCGCCTGCTTCCCAAGTCCCCAAGCACTCTCAGCTGCCGTGTCATATGTCAAGACAGATGGTAGAGACCATCGTCTGCTGCTGTCAGTCATAATGTTTGCTTCGACAATCGACAGACTTTCGCAAATTTAAGCAGAAGTCAGCTCCCACAGGCAGGCTTTGATGCTCTACTCCTTCTGCACGGTTCATGATTAAGAAGCTGCTCACAGCAATGGCCAGCTGATGGACCTAATAGTTAGTATCGCTATTCTCCCAAAACCACACTCTAATTGCGTTGTTCCGATATGCCGATAGCAAATGGCATACAGCCTCTGCACTTAAACCACCCAAAAACCGAAGCCGCTCGCGGTTTCAGCCACTTCATACTCTTGTGTGATCTCAGGACAATTAGCTAGAAATCATTTGCTATAAGACTTGGCAAAAGTTGCTATCTCTTAGCAGATCGAGTCAGTGATTAACTTCCTGTTTTTAAGGAAGGATGCTATCAGTTTTATCGCACATCTGTAGCTTTTTCGAGCCTTCCTTTGCATTCTAGTCCCCTTCGATTGTGTGCCCACTTCCGGCTAGGCTTTCGAAGGATTCAACTGCCTGCCAACATTTCAGCTTCTCTGTAATTCTTATGTGTGATTGAGTAGACCGTTAGCAATCAATCTATTTGCACCATAAGCCACTTAGACTATGAGTACAACACAGACACCGGTCGAGTATACTAACCACGTGAGCCTCAAGGTTTCGTAGTGTTACATATACAAGTATGCCTGCCTATACACTCAGGGCCATAAGTATTTATGCAGGCTAGATAGCTGACAGTCAGGCAACTAAAGCTGCCCCCAACAGAGGTTGAGTGCACGGATGGCTTCTGTTTTGAATCATGTTGAACAGCATTCTGGTCCATTGTGCCTGGATTGCGATGCAGTGCTGCAATACCTGCACACGAAAAGGAGCCCTAAACCTTGATTCTGCCGATGCCGTACTTTGCATAGTACTTCAGGCAGTCATCTCTGTATTCGTCACCTTTTCTTTGGCTTACTCAAACTCGACGTTAGTCTTTACCAAAGAATTTAAATTTGCTTTCGTCTGTCCAATAAACCAAGCACCAATCTTTCGGAGTCCGGTGGGTGTGGCTGTTGGCCAAATGCAGCCTTTAAGCTTAATGCTGCTTACTCAGCTAGGCAGGGTGCTTTCTTGGTCACTCATTTGAAAAAAATTGTCCTTGGCAAGTCAGCGTCGTTTGCATGCAAATTTGGTTTGAATGCTTTTAAAATTGAGGCAGCTGTCGAAAACGACACCTACATTTTGAATCATCCCGTGAAGATCATTTCGGAACAAGGTACAAAGGAGATAAGCTGGCCAAGCTCATTTTGAGTGTTAGGCTTTCCGGTTTGCTAGGATTGCCCTAATTAGTAAGTCAGTTTTATCTACAATCAAACTGGACTAAGTTTGCTGCCCTCCAAGTGCAAATGTCAGCAATACATTTTGCAAGGGAGTTGGGAGAGTTCAACCTACTGGAAGGTTGGGAAGGCCTTGTTCGAAACCAGCGGAACAAAGCCTCGTCTGAACTGTTCGGACATTGGAAGCAAGCAACCAAGCATCATTAATTGGACGTGATGGGGACGTCTTCCCTTAACTGGCAACAGAGAGTGATCTCAGCCGAGGAGATAGTAAATTTCTCTAGTGGCAAGAAAATAGTGCACATGGCGAGATCTTAATCCGTTAATGCATATGTCCATCGGTCTGCTCGCAAGGAACCACTGCTCACAGCTGAGATAGTAGCAGTTTAAGGCTGTGCGAAGAGGCCGTTCGACAATAAAAACGGAAGGTAGCATGCGGTCGGAAATGTAAGTACGAGTTGCCATCGGTAGAAAGTTTAGCACGATTGTTGGCAATCGTGTGCTGTGTGCTTTATATTCCTCCTTATGCACATCCAGCAAATGCAGCCTCGGGACGTTTAGTTGTGCACAAAGGCTACCCGTGGTCTTCTAAAGCAATCTACTTGAACAGGAAAACCGACCAAACCCTACTCTGATGTGCCACTGGCTTGCAAAACTCGGCTAACCACCCCCTCCCGTGCCAGTTATCGAAAACGTGACAGTAGACAGCTTTTTGCAGCAATATATTTCTGTAACATGAACTGGTGCAGTTGCATATGCTGGTTTTATTGCACAAGGTAGCGTTCTTCCTTAAGAGTGCATTCTAGAAGAAGTGGGCTGGTCCTGCAGTGCATTCTAAATGATGCTTTAATAAATCTGAAAAAGCACTCTCGTGTGTTGCTCTCCCGACTGTCGTGATGCAACTCTCTAAAGGCACTGAGAGTAAGATAGCACTTGCCAGGTGACAAACAAGCAGTTGTAAGAGGCCAACAATAGATTACAGAGCATACACAAATGCTCTTATGAGTCGAAAATGGTTAGCAAACTGTGCTCCCACGAGGCTGCTCTGGCATCAACCTTGTTAAAGACCGTGGAAAGTTTTCTGTAAAAATACATCATGTGCCTGGTTGGCCTGTATGTGTTGCTATGAGATTTCTATTGCATTGTTTTTGCACCTGTAGTACTAATTTCAGGATTCCCGTGTCGATAAAAAATATCAGCAAATGACTGCCCAGATTTGGTTTGCGATGGCAATAAGGTATAGTGCTAATGGGCTCTTGTTTTGTCTGAGCTCTAAAATTGGTATGACATTTTGCTGAAAGTCTTCGATACATCACGAAGCATGTAATGCCTGGGACATTTTCTTCTCTTGATGTGGCTAGATACCCTCCAAGCAGCCTGTCCAATTTCGTAGACTATTAATGAAATTATTTTTCTTGTGGAAGTCAGGGTGTTCCTGGCTTTGGCAGCCATCAGTGTCTATATCATTCCACTGGTACTGCTCTTGGAAAGCCTTTTGCCTCGACATTTCCCGGTGACTTTAATTGAATAACATCGGGATCTTTTCACAAACAAGGCCTATTCTCTCGCAACGAACACAAATTGTGGCATGTGGAACTCGTTCAAGAACGCTGTAGAAACATCAAGTGTTTATGCTCATCCCTCGAAGCCAGTCATTCTATATATTCTTACCTGTAGTAGCTGGCAGTCGCAGTTATGCACCCCTCATTTTGCTTTGATTTACGCCTAGTTGATGTCGGCATCTCACGTATCCTGATGCAGCTGCGTGAGAATGCCACGACTTTCGTAGCCGTTTAAGTGGTCTTAGCTGGTCTTGTTGCACGTGTTGTAAGGGTGCCTTTCTTATAGGTACGACAGCCTCTCATTGGGAATTATTTCGATGCCTTTGATGGACGACAATACATCTTGAAGCCGGCTTTGCGTGTACTATATCCACATGACTGATAAAGGTGCTGTGAAAACGTGTTGTTGCACATTACACGGAGGTAGTTCTATCCTTTTGACATTGGAAATGCTGAAGAACCTTCTACTCAAGCAATTCTCATCGAAGTGCACTTCCAGAATTCTAGTGTAGCATCATTGAAGGTTATGAGAATCGTATACCACTTTTGGTGCTTGCCAACATTGACGTCTTCGAGGGACACTAGAACTGCAGTAGCCACCATTTTTTAAGGTGCCTGCTGTAAGTTATTTACTGCTCCAGGAGGCTGATATGTCCATCGAGATAGCAGCCAAGGTTTGTGAGCACGTTTTTTTGTGCTACCGGGATGGATTGTTGTGCATGGGGTAATTCTGTTGCGCTCTTGTGAAGATTTCTTTTGATAGTGATCTGTGTCTGTGGCCATTGGTTCACATTATCTGAGCCATGGTAGTACCATTGTTGTGATGCATTTACAGCCGCGTGAGTTGTCGGCTCATGGCAAAACTTGAAGGTATTAACTTATTAAAGGAGCGATTTTGTTTTATTCTGTTGGGCTTTTGGCTTCTATAGATACTTAGTTTGCTTTTCCGTGTCGAGGCTGTTCCCTTCGTATATATAATCAGCTTTGGCTTTTAATTTGCAATTTATTTTTGCCATTCCAACTGGCATGTAATTTCATTGGCCAACAACCTTTCATTGTTAAGGAGTAATGGATGGGTTTAAGTTAATTGGCTGGTTGAGCTGCAGTATCTCTGGCTGCTCCTAATTCCCCTCGAGGCAGCTTGGAGGGGCAGAGATGCAAAGATCTGCATGCCCCTCAAATACATGTATATGTACGTATTCGTGTGTACCCACCGCACCGTATATAGATCCTTGGTGAACTCCGGTATTCCTGGTCCGAATAATAGTGATACTGATGAGGTAGTCACCTGTAATTGTCCAGAAGCACACCCATGTTAGTGTCAGCAGTAGTATTAGATCACGTTGTTCTTTAATTCCCACTGTAGAAGGCTTCTTCCGAGCTAAATTGCTGCAATGAGAAAACCACTTTCCCCTTTAAACAACTAATAAGCTTCTGCTTCTAATCTTCGGATTTCTTCAATGTCGATAAATTAGGAAGAATTGTAATCCAGACCGGGAATCGATAGCAGCTTAGTTGAGGCTCTGCCACTGCTGATAGCACTCATTCGCGTTACATCTGCTGCAGTATCTAAGCGCTTTTGAGCCAAGAGTGGTCTGTACCCTCTTTCGTTGGAAGTCGTTTAGCAAAGCGTCACTAAGGGGTTAAACGTAAGATAAGTTTCAGGCTTGTATTTTCTGCTTAGTTTGAGTTGACTGACAATGAAAGTATGCCGTTTTTCTTTTCATATTTTGGTATAGTCTGCTCAAGTTGACAGCGTTAGATTGACTACTGGATCTAGCCTAAATCTCCAGAAATCTGGAAACACCTATGGTATACGTGTAATGGAGTCCAGAAAGCAGACCTGCAGGTACTGGTCATTTACAGACTGGTGAGCTAAAGCAGAAGCCTTGGTGGTGAATGCTAATGAATCCTGTATTTATTACATGTGATCGAAAACATTCTATGTCCACTTCTGTCCAAAAGTTTCTAGGTATGGGAGCATCTACCCCCCTTCGGTTGTTGCTAATGCCCATATTTGCATAATACTCTATACTAACTGTTAAATGTTTAAAATCTACTACTTCAATTTTGATTTGACCTTAGTCACAGTTTGCTGTGTTTGGCTTAGTGAGTAATTGCATTCGCCCCCAGGCGAGTCAATGGTTCCAGTGTAAATCGAGTAACCACGCTTTTGGAAGCCATTTAGCAGAAGCTATTTTTGAACACATTTAGTACTGACGATGCTTTGGCTTTGGTGTGCTAAGTAACCGGGATGTCTCCTTGACCTGTAGGGGCCTGCTAGTGCAGCCATTAGAGGAGGTTCGTTCGCCAACGAATGGGCAGATCATACGTTGACGATTGCCTGAAAACGGAAGCAAAATTCGGTGGTATAAGTGCAATAGTTGGGATTGCTTCTCAACTTCTGGCGTTGATCGCCTGCACAGTATTCTGGGAATTATGAATCAAAAAGTCTATCTGGCCATTGCGCAGAATGTTGGCTTGCCGTCTGCTAACACTCTTAACAGGCTCTATTTCTGTTGGCAGTATGACAACGATCCGAAGCACACAATTTTGACAGTTTTTCACGAACCTTGCTGACTATGGCTTCGATACAACTGAGGTCTTACAGTAGCCAAGCCAAATCCAGGACTTGGAACAAAGGAAAATGTGGGGCAAAGTCGACCACGATCTAAGACTCGTAGTTCTCTGCACATTAACCCCGATGAGTTCTTCACGGTTTTTAAGAATGGCTGGGAGTCAGTTCCCCCAAAACGTGCCGAAAGCTGGTTGAGTCAATGCCAAGGCAATAGTGAGAAGTTATTAAAATCTATCTTACTTCGGCTAGTTATTAATTGTATTCAATAACTTAAATGTAATTATATATATTTTTTTAGCTTTTCAGCATTATAACAGCCTTACCAAGTTAAATCCCTACTAAATCTTGGGAGTTTTGAATAAAATCATGTGCAATTGCATACAAACCTTTAGACCAGTTTACAAGTAATATGCAGTGCAAACCTCACTGATACCACAAACGCTTTCTGCTGATGGTTGGAAACATTATATGACTTCTTGCATATTACTGCATATCACAGAATACAGATATAATTACATTCAGTTAAAAAAGTATTTGTACATAAATAACCGAATAAGATACGTAGTCGTTGATCACCATCATCAGTGTAATGATGGTATTGTTAAGCACCTCATTTTGCAGCATATTTGATCTCGTCAAAGGCTTTCCGTGCCCTCCTAAGTTCTTCATTCATCATAAGAAGTTCCTTGACACGAGAATAGCGTTTAGGATCTTTCCTGACCAAAAAAATAATGTCTTCCACTTGCACACGTCCAGGTCTTCCCACTTCCATAGCTTTTTTCGTCTAAAACGAAGTGTACGTACATATACAAAAGTATGTACTAGGGCCGATGGATACTTCTAGCAAGCAGTTGTCACGTCAGCGATAGACAATCTTCGTCTATAATCACTAAAAACGTATGCGTAAGGTGTTTTTAAAATTTCTTATAATGAGAACCGTGGATATCAATGCAGAGGGGGTATACTGACTGAAATCAATATGTCGGATCGCCCCTATTCTTTACATCTAGCAGCTGTATTCCCGGTATTGACTCGTTCACTCACAAGCAACCCGAGTTTTGCAGTCTCACAGCTGCTTAAGCCAATCAAACAACTGCTCGAGAGACTGACATATAATAATAAAAATAATACTTTTGCTATAGCACCCTCAGATAATTCAATCTCTTTCTAGGCACTTCACATTTGCAAAGGAAGTACAATCGGATGGCTAGTGGTAGCATGCTCAATAAACAACAAGAATAACATGGTTAGGGGTGACATACACAGAGTCGGTCAGCATGCAAGTATTGTTAATGTCAGCATGCATAAGCACATAAAGAACGAATCACAGGGACCCACTAAATGCTCTGATAAATAGGTGCATTTTAATTTTTTTTAATGTGGTCAAGTCAGAAGATGTCTTGATGCAAGTCGGGAGAGAGTTCCAGGTTTTGAGAGCATACGAACTAAAGGTGTGGTCTCCAGGACTTGAGGTTTGTACTAAGTATAAGTAACAAAGTTGTCGGCTCTAATTAAGTGATCCAACCTGACCAGTGGATGCTTAATAAGGTTGAGATCAGGAGGTTTCCTGGGCCTACTATGGCCTCAAACATCTGAGTCTACAGAGAGCTGCCCTTTTGGTCTCCCTTTGAGTCATTATCCATTTCTCTAACCCCTGTACAATAAGAGCTCTCAAACAGGGCAATCCAACATTTTGGACGACGTCTGTAAACTCGCTCCTATTGCATAATCCGATTAATGCGATGAGGAGTTATGCTGCCAGATGCTGAAAAACATGACCGAACAAGCACTCCTTCACTACCATTCTTGAGCATTTTAACAGCCTGTGTTAGCTGACATTTTAATAAACACCATGCTCCGAAAGCCTCACACGAACCATATTGACTCTTTTAGCTTTGCCAGTGGCTTCTTCTAAGGACTGTAAGAGAGCTAGTTGAAGTGGGGCTTTTCTTTGAACCACTGCAGCCAGCTTCAGTAGGCAGTTACCCCTTTTTCGTGCAGGGTTAGACATTCCCACCCTGATGATACTTCTCCAAGTTGTAGCTGAGAGTCCCCTTACTAACACCAATCGTATGTACCTTCTTCTCGTTACTCAAATCCATCTTGTGCCGATTCGATGCCAAAGGCATCGTGGTAGACTAGGTAACTTTGTTGGCCATCTCTCATCTGACTGCATAAATAAATCATAAATATTAGCTAATTTCACAGCCTCATTTGCATAGCGGCAAAAGAGCTTTAACGGCTACCACAACGACTTGCAGTTGGCAATAAAGGATCGACCACCAAAGGATTCGAACTCACGACCTCGGTCGTGAAGAGCAAGCACCTTACCTGGGCTATCACGGCCTTAACATGTGCCACTGGGCTAAAACCCATGACCTTGGTCGTTTATGGCAAGCACCTTACCTCTGGGCCAAATCAGGGCATATTTCGTTTGTGACAAGTTCTTTCGGCTGATTTGCTGTAGCACACCCAAGACATTTCAACAGCCGAGGCATCGGGCAAGCTGTTTAAAGCCAGTCGGGGCTGGTTTGCGAATTTTAAACAGAGGACCGGCATTAACTCCGTTGTCAGACATGGTGAGATAGCGAGCCCGGATATGAAGGCAGCTGATGATCACCTCAAAACTTAAATGGAATTATAGCAGCGAAAGGATATAACCCCATCAAGTCTGTGACGAGACGGGACTCTTGTAGAAGACTTATGTAACGGCAGAGGGGAAAAGTATGCCAGGTCACAAACCGGTGAAAAATAACCATTGCACTTCAAGTTACATAAGATTCAGAAAAAATGCAGGTTACGTGGAAGGCAAAACCGAGGGCGTGGGCCACCAGGCAAGCAATTCTTTGTGGACAGGGTGAATTTGGTCTTTGGTCCCGATGTTAAGCAATACCTCCAAGAAAATAACTGACCAATGCAAGCCCTTCTCGTCAATGCAAATTCTCGTCAATGCATCTGCTCACCCATCTAACCTCGGAGATGACATCCTCAAAGAGTTCAGGTTTATAAAGGTCCTCTACCTTCCCCAACACAACCCTATTCAGTAACCCATGGTCTAGCAGGAGATTTCTAATTTCAAGAAGCTCTTTGCCAAGCATCTTTTCCGCCACTGCTTGTAGGTGCGTGAGAGCACACACACACCTCACGCTTTGCTAGTTCTGAAAGACCACTATAACTTCATGACATGCCTCGGAATTATCGATATGGCCAGGTAGGGTGTTACAAAGAGGACCTTGACCTCTATGTAGAAAAACCTGTGGCTAGATGCCGTGTCTGAAACGGACTTGGAAATACTCCAACCCGAAGCAGCAGTGGTGAAGGATTGTATCCCTCGGCAAGTCCATGAGCCTGGACATGGATAAGGGTTACATCAACAAGCTCATCGGGGAGCATGCACTAGGTGGAACTGACAACTGAGGGACTTAAGGATTGACTGGCGCAGCATACGGAGGTTTTGCAGGAAACATGTGACGTGGAGGATAATAAAAATAATAATGCACTTGATAAAGCACCCTCAGAGAACTCAATCTCTCTCTAGGCGCTTTACATTTGCTGCAAAGGGAAATGCAATTGAATGGTAAGTAAAATCATGCTTGAAAAACAAACAAAATGAATAACATGGTTAGGAGTGACATGCACAGGGTCAGCATGCAAATGTGGTTAGTGGCAGCATGCACAGTGTCAGCACTCATAAGCACATGAAGGACGAATCACAGGGACCCACTAACTGCTATCCTAAATAGGTGTTTTAAGTTCTTTTTAAATGTGGTCAGGTCAGGGGATGTTCTGACGCAAGTCGGGAAGGAGTTCCAGGCTTTGGGAGCATACGAACTAAATGCACGGTCTCCAAAGGATTTGAGGTTTGTACGAGGTATTTGTGGACTGTTGGATTCCGAAAAGCGGGTGGTACGATGCTTGGGCTGGTGGGGGAGTAGGTCTGAGAGATAGGCTGGAGCCACAGAATGAAGGGACCTAAAAGTGAGCGACAAAACCTTGAAGTCGATTCGTTGCTTGACTGGTAGCCAGTGCAGGTCGGCGAGAAGCGGTGTGGTGTGGCAACTGCGACGTTCACGACAGACAAGCCTAGCTGCGGAGTTTTGCACCAGCTGCAATCGCCTGATTGCACATGCCGGTAGGCCAGCAAGCAGTGAGTTACAGAATTCAAGATGGGATGTCAAAAATGCATGGACCAACTTAGACTTGGTATCCTTATCTAAACAAGCCCGAATTTTAGCAATGTTATATAGCTGAAAGTAGGCAGACTTGACTGTGGAGCTGATGTGGTCGTCTAACGAGAGGTCACTTTGGAACATGACACCTAGATTTCGAGCAAATTCAACAGGAGATATGCTGGCAGAGCCAATTTTGAGCGTCAGCCATTCCAATTTCTGAATCACACTGGGTTTGCCCATAACTAGTAAGTTAGTTTTATCATCGCTTAGTTTTAGAAAATTTGCTTCCATCCATGTGTGGATGCCATCAATATATGCAGCAAGGGAGTTGAGAGAATCCGAGGTGCTCGAAGGCTGGGAGGGATCAAATCAAAGGTACAACTGAGAGTCATCCACAAAGAAGTGAAAGCCTAGATTGTGCTTGGCAATTACGTGTCTACAATATCTACAAGTGAGATAAATTAAATCTTGGGAATAGGGGAAAACTTTCAGACATTATACAAAATAAACACCCAGATAAAATTGCAACTGGGCATGCAACCGAGGTATGTAATGACATTTGCCAAACTTATTTCAGAAACATTTTGTGAGGATGAAATGGACATTGGTAGCAGGTTTTTAGACAAAATTCCTGCAGATGGAAGTAAGGAAAGCATGGCAAAAAGGGTAATAATCAGCAAATAAGATTCAGTTATTGATTTTAGCCGTTCTCCTCAAACTCATCAATATTCAAGTCGTCTGATCTTCCAGGTAAATGTTGTAAATTATACTTAATATAACCAGTTTATTGCAGATTATGTTGTATTGTTTACATTGCTTAATTTATAAACATGTGATAAAAAACGTGGCGCTTTCTGGGGGGTCACGAACGGATTAATTGCATTTCAGTGGGGAAAATTGATATGACATGAGTTATTTGAGTTAAGGGTGAGCTACGGCATGGAACGAACTAAACTCGTAAGTCAAGGTAGCGCTGTACTTCCAAGAACATTCTGAGGTCTGCTCGATGCCCTTGCCTCTTCTCTCTCTCTCTCTCCCTCTCATAAAAACCCAGGTCATACTTCAAAAGTACTCACATAAATTGCACCGAATCAGAGAATGCTTCTGCAACCTTATTCTGAATTTTATAATTTTAATTCAGGCAGTTTAGCCATTAGCCTCATTAAGTACATGCAACAGGTAGTGCACACCTTATAAAATGTGTCAGCACGATGGTGGCAAACAATGCAGTTCAATAATGTGGAATTACAGACAGATAATTATTTTGCTGATACTTGTCTTCATATTTGACGTTTAAGCAATGAAGCCACCAGTCACAGCTAGGAGTGACCATAAAGCCGCGTGACAATACAATCTCATGCATGATAACAACGTGAACTGATCAGGTTCTGAACAGAGAAAGAGAAATGCTGAAATCCGGCCATCTTACCATTTCAGTTATGTACTCCACAACAAGTTCTTCAAGCAGGTCTACGGTCTCAGTGTATGGATTCTGGTCATCTCCAAATCCATACATCATGCAGCGCACTACAAAACCGTTCATGCAGTATATGAATAGGTAAATAATCCTAACTGAAACAGATTGGGTAAAACTCCAAGCAAGTGCTGCATTCACTAGCAGGTGCCGACCAATGGAAAGGGGGCCCAAAAGAATAAGAGAAAATTTGAAAAAGGCTAAAACAAGAGAAATTACAAAAAGTAAGAAAGTACCAAACTTTGATGTTAACAGATCTGGAACAAATGAGAGCAAAGCACTTACAACATTTGCAATACTACCACACAATAATGAAAAAAAAAACATCACAAAAAATCCACTCTACAAGGATAGCATTGCTGAAAATTGCAAAGCAAGATTGGAATATAGTGTAAATATCTAGTGGGTACAGTCAAGTTAAGAAGGATATAACATAAGGTGAAGGATTAAGATTCGGCAAAAAAACGAAAAGGCAACTAAAGTGTTACAGGGAAAATCTAAAAAAATATGTCATTTATATAGCGCCCCAAGAGAACTTAATCTCTATTCAGGCACTTCACATATGCCTCGGGGCTCGAGCCCAAGACCTCAGCCAGACCTTGGTCCGGGCGAGCACCTTAACCGCTGGACCAAACCAGCTCGGCTGGTTTGGTCCGGCGGTCTAGGAGAATCCACGGTTATCTATCGGAAATCTAGGAGCCTCCATATTGGTTACATATTCGGATCGAAGGCGACTACCATGTCATCAAGCAGTCCCGTCATGAACAAGCTGACAAGGCAGTCAGCCATCGATCGCTTCGCTGTCTTTTCAGTAAAAATTGAAACATAAAACCGATTTTAGTTTACTTTCAATTTTAATCTACTCTTGCGGTTTTTTCGAGAAGCCCCTGCAAACCGCAAGAACTAAGAATTGTACAGTGAATTAAATGTAGTATGAATAATGGCACTCATTTGCCACTGAAAATGCTAGAGTTGAGGTATTATAGTCACAAGCCTAGGAAATTCAAGGAAAATGGCACGCTTTCAGTTAGCGATACATTTCCGCTCATTTTTGGATGACCCCGCAGACGCAGAAAACAATGCATCCAGGGTTTGGCCCCAGTGGTAAGGTGTTCGCCTCTGAAGACCTCGGTCGTCGGTTCAAGCCCCGCGTCATATTTAAAATACCTATGCACATATATACATATACATATCACATTTTCATGGAGCGCTAAAAATATAATTTATATTTAAGCCAGTCGACTGCATGCGTACGCTAAGGAAGCCGACGTGGTGCTAGGTCACAGCAGTATGCCATTCAAGTACTGTACACTTGTATGAATACACAAATGTAGGCTCACTTGTAGTTACTATTAAGCCGACTCATAGAAGAAGGTTGCATTACACTTGTACAAAGCGGCTTAACGATATGCAGTCGGCAGAGCGAGCCAGGCCAGGAGCGAAAACGTACATTCTTTAGAGAACAGCTTCTTTCTTCTCTCAAATGGTACATCCTCTTCACCTTCATCTTCGTCAACCTGATTTAAGATAGATCAAATTTGAGACGACGAATAGCACCTCAAACGCGCAAAGCAGCCGGCAAAGACTCACCGGTCCAGGCGACGGCGGGAGATCCGACGAAGCCATCCTAGAAATGCGATTAATGGATTCGCTCCCAACAATTAATCTATTTGTCCAATTGCGAAATGACAACATTGAGAATTTTCGATGAAACCAGAACTTTAATTTTTTGCCTTATTTTAGGTTAATACATTTTGTCTTTATTTTTTACCGATAAGGTACAGTAGGTAAGGCTTAGACATATTTATATCTTTCAGCCTTGACATTGTTGGCTCGCTACCGGCTATTCGACCATGCCAGACAGTGCCCCAGGTCCAGCTCCTACCCAGGAAAAACCCAAGCCAAAGCCATGCTGCTCTTGTCCCGACACGAAGAGAGCGAGAGATCAATGGTAAGCTGCGAGGGACGGCGCTTCCCGTCTTGAAGCTATTGAGCGCGCGCTCGCGCGACCTGTAGCTACTACGGCTTCCTTGGTTTCCGCTTAGGATTTTACTTACGTAAGTGCCAGTATACGCATGCGTCTCTTTGCCATATGAGTTGCTGTATTTCACTATATTAATAATAGCGCGTATTTATCTATGTTGGGATTGTATCTGGTCGTATAGTGCCATGCAACGGTTTTCCTACCAGGCCGCTCCGGCAGGCTCGTAATGCTATTCGAGGAAGGCATTCATTTTACTTATAGTAAATAAGACTGACATATAGGGATCTGCGGTCACAAGGGTGTTTAGCGCTCCAAGCAACCTTTGCTATGTCATATGTACTAGTTCCCTTGGCCTCGCTAGAACCAGACATTGCCTGCAGGCGCCAGTTCCGTAAGCGTACACGATTAAGCCTAGTCCGGCGTACGCCCGATCTTACTGGAGCGGTCGAGGGCAGCCAAGACTTGTAAAGCAGTAGAAATTTGCAACATACGCGACTTTTTGTCGTTTGGCCATGGCCCCCCTATTACTCGATTGTATCGCCTTCTCGGGTTTGGACAGGAGTAACTGTCAACTCAACTGGTGTTTTGTGGTGGTGACTGTTTATTCGAATGTCGAAACCTTCTCCACAGTATGTTGCTCGTTGAACCTTGTTGAGGTGTGGATTGTGTCACTATACAGTGCATGTTATTTGTACCAACTTGGGCTTGTGCGTATCTTGGTAGTCCGCGACAGGTAAGTCTCCATGGCTGTCGTCACTAATTTCTACGTCAAGGCCCAGGTAAAAGCTCTTCAGCTTTGCGCATGTGCTCAAGAGCTATAGTGCGTCCCTTATTCAGAACTGTGTGTGTGCTGGGTATGCAAAAATGTGTACCGTCGTCGTTATCGAATTAAGAAGCAGCGAGTGCATCAGTCCCGGTCAGCTGCCGTTGTTGTATCAATAGAAGCCGCCGCGGTCAGCACTGATGGAGAGGACTGAATCGGGGTACGTTTGCTACTTTCGTATCGACATTAGCATCCAGGAACGTTTTAGCTACAGCAGATGTAAACTGTAGGGTGCTGTAGAAATGTTTAATTATTATGTAATTATTATTAGTGGCAGAACGTCTACTCTCCTAGTTATACTGGGCCACGTACGGGTCACCTTCAACCGTACTGTGTCAACGACCCCTGATTGAGCAAGAATGTGGAGGCTTTTGCTCTGCTCTTGGGGTCACTGTCCTGCTGCCAAGCATAATCATTCCTCAGAAGAGCACTCTGTATTCCAGCATTTTTAACCAGGTCAAATACAGGTGTTACTGGGCCGCGATAGCCCAGTAGGTAAGTTGCTCGCTTTTCACGATTGAGGTCATGGGTTCGAATCCTGCATTTGGGCGATTCTTTATTGTCAACAGGACGAGGCAGTGATAGCCGACAAGGCTCTTCTTGCGCCATACAAATGAGGCTGGTAATACAGCTAAGATTTTCATGTCGGACCATAATTCCGTTAATGTGGTGCAGAACTACAACACCGGAAGAGCAAAAGCAACCCCAAGCCATGACACTGCTGCCACCGAATTTCACTATTGGCTGCTGGCAGTCATGGTGGTACAGTGGTACGCCTTACCTTTTCGCCGACTGTCGAACCTCCTCCTTTTATTGTTAAGATCGACCTTAAATTTGGACTCGTCAGTCCATAAAACTCGAGTCTAGTCGTAAGTAGTGTTGTGGGAGACATTGTCCTGTGCCACCTTAAACGGGCTTTTCTCTACCTCTCCGTAAGCAAAGGCTTTTGTTTGGCGGCCCCTTCTAAATATGCCGTGCCGTGGGTAGCAAGCCTCTTGCACATTTTATCTGGGTTAACCACCTTCCCGATAGTGATCGCCGCGCTGGTTTGGTTCAGCGCTTAAGGTGCTCGCCCCGGGGGACCAAAGTCTGGCTGTGGTCGTGGGCTCGAGCCCCGAGGCATATGTGAAGCGTTATATATATATATATATATATATATATATATATATATATATATATATATATATATATATATATATATATATATATATATATATATATATATATATAATGTATATCGCTAGCGACTGAAACAGCTCCGGAACGGTGCCTTATGTCCCTGGAGAGTCAACACCTTCAGACGGAAGTCGTTACTTCGGGTCTTCTTTTGGAGACCTGAGCGAGCCTACAGGCCATACTTCCGTATGTATTAAGCTTGTCCAGATAACTGCTTTATGGCTGTTTTTAAGAGTTCATGCCACTTCTCTCGGTTGCTTACACCCATTTCATGCAAGGCCTTCAGTCGCCCTTTCGTTGTGTCGTTGATCAGCAATCTTCTATGCATGATGGACGTGGCACCAAATTGAGCCGGAAGAAAATGGCTTTATGCCGTAAGGCAGTCAAAGCCCTCCCCTCGGCCACCAAGATTCCGCAGACATATGAAAATTCTTTTAGAACAAACAGCTACAATATTGCAAACGTGTCGGTCCCTAGCAATTCCACATTTAAATGCCCGAAATCCGTAGCAACCACGTGTGTTTTGCAGTTTTAAATCACTTAATGCACTGGTTACTAGAGAACAGCCGTTCCATTTTGGCAGGGGGGTCGAGGTTTATTGAGCCACTGGCTGTATACAGATCTTCGGCTCCGTCTGACCGGCTCGTTTATTTTTGGTGGTGGAACAAAACTTTTGCGCTTGGGTGTAGCTGTGAGGACGGCTCGTGCATTGGAGAGCCATACAGTGGCAGTCCCTCCCCTTCCCAAGTATGACCGGATCCTTTAATGGCTGCAAACATCTAGCAGCCTCATTTCTTACCGAATATGAATTAATTGCTTAAAGGGAAATAAGGTTAAGGGCTGCTAAGTGAGTAACGATTGGTGTGTCCTGTCACTGCAGTAACAGTATGAGGGAACTTCCATTATCTCTCTTCTGTCACCTCTTCGTGACACTACACGCTCTTCATTATCGGGTTAGTTTATTTGAGTCTTTCGGTGGGCGATCTTTTATTGACAATTGCAAGAGGTAGTGATAGCCGTTAATGCTCCACTATGTAAATGAGGCTGTAATCAGCTAACCTTTAATCTTCTATAAGTCGAGTTCGGTCACTCGTTGCATACATGTCATATGTTATCAAGTCACCTTAGTTTTTCTGCAAATTATGTTTTAAGTCATAATGCCCTTTCATATTAAGTCATATTTTGAAAGTCTTATATAGCCTTATTATAGAGCTGTAGAAAAACGGTTCGATCATTTTCTGGGTCGATGCCGTGGTTTGCGTTTTATTTTCAGCATCGTCGAAAAAGGCGAGGCACAATGCACTAAACTCATAGAAGAGCACAGAGAGTGCATGCGGAAACTGGGCTTCAACATATGACAGCGACGTGCGTACTCACATGAATGCACCGTGCGCTGCTTGAGCTGCACTGCTGTCATGTTATGCTTCTCCCATCTGGCGTTCCCAGCCGTAATCCCTTCAGGAGTTATTTACTGGTATTGTTGATGGCATTTTGTACTTGTTTTGGAACTCTCTGTCTGTCTGTCTGTCTCCCTCTCTCTCTCTCTCCACTCTCTCTCCACTTTCTCTCTCTCTCTCTCTCTCTCTCTCTCTCTCTCTCTCTCTCAGTGGTAGATGTGAGTTTGTTGTAGTTGCTTCTCCTAAGTTTGGTAGTTTTCATTCGTGTGACAAGACTAGTTGAAATGCGCTTGTCTTTTGTAGGCTCGGCATTTGCTGTAACTTCTGACAAGCTCGCCGACGCTTGTGCTTGGTCCACTGCTGCCTTATTATTGAGTCGATGATGCACATCTGCCTTTTGGCGGCTTGTCTTGTACTCGCTAGAGAACTCGAGGCGTGTCATCCTAATTTGCGTGTGGCCGAACCAGCTGGATATTGTAATGTGTAGGATGCTGGCTTTTTCAATTAAAGCTTGGATACTAAAGCTTGCGACTGTCTTATTAGCAGCTGATCTGTGGCGTGAGGACTGCTTGGCCTTGCAAGTGTGAACAAGGCCAGAGCGAATTGATGGCATTGTGCCAGCTGCCGTCTGCAGGCTTTGCCTAGCACTAGCAGCATTCCCCATGGGAACGCTTGCTTGTGCTATTGCTAGCGAAACTTTTCAGGCGCTCGCAAATACACAGCGGTCGAACCTAGTCTCCTGCGAACGTTGACGGCTTGCCAATGCTCTCCGACGAGTGTTTTTGAGACGTGAGAATGAATCCACGGTGGCATTTAAAAAAGCCGCACTGTGGACGAGTTGACCCTGCCGGAACAAGGCTATGCGTCTGCTCTGAAGGCATCGCCTGCATCTCGAGTTCTTTCAGCTAAGTTGCTGGCTTGCTGACGTTCTGAACTTTTCCAAGCAAGCACTACCAAGGAATATCATCTGTCGTAGTCTCGGCTAACATTTAATGCTGCCTTGTCATTCCATTGTCGATGCCCTTGTCTTTCCAGCTGTGCTAGCTTGATGTTTGCCTCGCAGCCAAATTTCATTTGTATATAGCTATTCTTCCGAGTTTCAGTGTTACCTTCAAAGTTTGAGTCGCATATGTCCTTTCGCCATGCTCAGCGCCAATCGGAAATCTTTATGTAATATTAGAGCCTGGCTATCGTGCAGCAGCCACTGTCTGTCTGCTGTGTACCATGTGTTCCTTGCTCCGGCTGCCAGCTGGCCATGTACGGCTCTTACCGAGCGGCTCACCCCTAGCTGAAGCGAGCTGTTGTGGTTCGGTACATAATCTAAGTACAAAACAGCTCTGCTTGTGCTAAATATTTGTTTGCTTGTACACTTCCATCCACCCCCACTGCAGTGCAGCTAGAGAATACCCTGTGACAGGCCCCACTCCACGGCAGGCGATCCATGCACAATAAAAAAAAGTTTATATTCTGCTACTATTGAACCGAATCTTTTTGTAGGCGTTTAACATATGCTGGAAAAGAAGCATGCAATTGAATTTTTGTAATCATGCACAAAGAACAACTCACTTCGACGGTGCAGGTGCCATGAGAATCAGGTGGGTATCAACTTCTTTTTAAGTCGGAAGTAGGTGGCAGATTATTCGATATTGTTTAAGACTTTACCTAGAAATCAGGAGGCTGGTTCGACGAAGAGTGAAGGTGCTCCTCCCCCTACTTTCGGATTGTAATGACGACGTCTGCATTTATGCTGGCAGACTGGCGGTTAATAAACCGGTGTTTAACGAAGGTGTTATCTCTCGGCAGCGCCGAAGTTAACGAAATAAGAGATGAGAGCGTCTGCCCAGGCTGATGGGCAGCAGGCAGGAAGTTCGTGCAATGACACATTGGCTAGGCCAGTTTGGCAGTCTGCCTGCTGCTGCACATAGTTAATCAGCGTGGTCGACGTTTCGGGAATCAGACTTTTCATTACAAGAACCCTTTACAATTCTTTCCGCCATCGGAAAACACATTTTGCACAATGATTTTGTGGATATGGGTCGCCACAACATGGAGAACTGAATTAAAGGGTCGCGGCATTAAGAAGGTTGAGAACCACTGATCTAGGCTTTCACTTCTATGCGGATGAGGCTCAGTTATACCTTTGCTTCGATCCTTACCAGCCCTCGAGCAGGTCGAATTCTCTTAACTACCTTGCTGCATGTATTGATAACATTCGCACGTGGATAACAGCACACTTCCTTAAATTGAATGATGATAAAACCAACTTACTAGTTATGGGCAAACCTAGCGTGATTCAGAAATTGGAAAGGCTAAGGCTCAAACTTGGCTATGCCAGCATATCTCCTGTTGAATCTGCACGAAATCTAGGTGTCATGTTCCGGAGTGACCTTTGAGTTGGCGACCACATCAGCTCCACAGTCAAGTCTGCCTACTTTCAGCTACATGACATTGCTAAAATTCGGGCTTGCTAAGACAGCGATACTGCATCTAAATTGGTCTGTACATTGTGACATCCCGTCTTGATTTTTGTAACTCACCAGCCTGTGCAATTAGGGGCTTACAGCTGGTCCAAAACTCTGCACCTAGCCTTGTCTGTCGTGAGCGTCGATGTTCCCACATCACACCACTTCTCGTCGACCTGCACTGGCTCCCAATCAAGCAACGCATCGACTGCAGGTTTTGTCACTCACTTGCAGGTCCCTTCATTCTTTGGCTCCAGCCTATCTCTCAGATCTACTCCCACCAGGCCAAGCATCATACCACCAGCTTTTGGGAATCAAACAGTTTATTAAAAACCTCGTACAAACCCTAAATTTTTTGGAGATCGTGCCTTTAGTTCGTAAAATAATAAATAAATATTTGCTGATTTGACAGCCTCTTTTTTATAGCGACGGAAGAGCCTTTATGGCTATCACCACCGCTTGCACTGGTGATAAAGAATCGCCCACCACAGGATTCGAAACCACGACCTCGGGCGGAGGTCATGAAAAGCAACCGTCTTACCTAGTTAGTCATCAAGGCTCACCAGATTCGTATGCTCCCAAAGCCTGGAACTCACTCCCGATTTGCATCCCGACATCTCTTGACTTGTCCACATTTAAAATAAACTAAAAATGCATCTATTTATGACAGCATTTAGTGGGTCCATGTGAGTCGTCCTTCAAGTGCTTATTCGTGCTGACCCAGTGCATGCCACCCCTAACCATATTATTCTTGTTGTTTATGGAGCATGCTGCCACTAACCATTCGATCGTGCTTAGCAGCAATTGCAAAGCCCCTAGAGAGAGATTTCGTTCTCTGAGGGTGCTTTATCAATAAATATTTTCATGAAAAAGCTAGTTTGCAGCGAGCGAGTTAGAAACACGTAAACCATTCAAACGAATGGTTGGTCATCTTTAACTAACCGTTTCTGGGTGAGAATTTAAAATCCCACTGAGAAATATCAAGGAATGGCTTGAAGCTTGTAAAGAAGCTTGGCAATAGCCCAATATCGTGAACCCATCTATATACACTATTCTGAGACGTACAGATTTGCCGTGTCGCTGCATAACCAACGCAATAGTTACGTCCGCAACCTTAGGTCTTGACCTTGCATCCTTGAAAAAAGTCATTGTCCGGCCACTCATTAGGAAGGCAGCTTCTGCAGTCTTACCCCCTGCCGTTCCCATCAAAGACACGGGTAACGAGTAGTGGCAGACCAGCTTAACTCTTATATGTCAACTTAAAACCTAGCAACTAAGTTCGTCATTTTAGAGTTATTGCCCTAACCAGTCAGTACTGTTTCGAGTGTATGACGACCTTCAAAGGAGTTCTCACATATGTAATCTCTCCAAAAATTCTGCTGGATCAGTCCGCATTGTTTGATACTGTGGATAACCAAGTCCATCGTGAGCATCTGTTATCTTACCTGGCTATCGGTGGCACGGCACTGCAATTTTTAGGTCCAATCTCACTGGAAGATTCTGAGTATTGATGACAGCAGCCATCCGAGCAGCCTTAAAAGTACCGAGTTCCGCAGGAATATGTGCTTGGTCCACATATGTTCACTATTTAGTTTCTCCCACTTGCCGATTTAATCGCTAAGCACAATCTAGGCTTTTATTTTTATGCGAATGACAAAACAACTGTAACTGTGCATTGATTCCACCCTGCACACTGGCACATTGAACTCTCTCAACTTCCACTCAGCATGTATTGCCGACATTTGCACTTAGATGGTAGCTAATTTTCTCAAATTGAATGGCGATAAAAATAACTTGCTAGATGCGGGCAAACCTAGTGTCGCTCGGAAATTGAAGGACCCAACGCTAAAAATTGTCTCGGCCAGCATAGCTCCTGTAGCATGAGCACCGATATGGGTACCATGTTCTACAAGACGCCAGTCACTGGACGACCACATCAGCTCCACAATCAAGCCTGCCTTTAGCTACTTAACATCGAACAAATTCGAGCATGCTTCGACTAAGATAACATAACCAAGCTGGTTCATGCATTAGGGACATTCGTCTCAACTTCTGTAACACCCAACTTGCAGGTCTTCCAGCCTGTAGACTTAAGATACTTATAGTTAGCAAAAAACTCCACTGTTAGGATTTTCTGTTGTGAACGTTGCAATTGTCACCCTTCAACACTTCTCTTGACCTGGCTCTCTCATCAAGCAGTAAATCAACTACATCGTTTCATCAGTTACTTTTAGGCCTCTTTCCAATCAGTCTAGTCATCGCACCAACTGCTCTTCAGATTCAAGACGTTCGTTCAGCTGTGCCTCAATCAACCTACAATGCTTTGGAGGCCACACCATTATTGCATATGCTCCCAAATCCCGGAACTCATTCTCAACTGACGTCATAACACCGCCTGACTTGACGACATCTATTAGGCAAGCTATAGAAACGCGCATATGTTCCTCGTAGAGTTTGCTGGGTCTCCATGGGTTGTGTGTGTGTGCGTGCCTTATGTCTGCTGACATAGTGTGTGCTATCATTCGTCGACATATGGCTTCCTTTCCAGCATATGGAGGCTGACTAAAAAGTGAATTAGCTATCTTGAGCGCAACATATTTCGCAGCATTATTCTTTTTACTATCACTATTATGTCGCAGACTTTGATCTGTAGTGCCTGCTTAATAGCTAGTCACTGCTTGCACAAGCGACGTAATCACCCTGGGGAATTAACGAAAGCATCGTGCCATTTAACTCGCACGCTGCACATGTTCTCGGTGCAAGTTTAGACTCAATGCAAAGCACTCGGTCGATGCAGCCGGTCAAAATGAGTTGGAGAAAATAACCAGTGGCATCGGTTGCAAAGACTCAGTTTCGATGGCTGCAAAGAACAAAGGTGAGCCTAAAGGAAGTGCTGGCAATCTGCTTCCTTCGTTCTTATATTTTTCTCTTTAAACACACCCTAGCAGCTAGGAGCACTCGGGGAGCACCGCGTGATGTGCGGACAGGCCAGGCCAATGGTTGGCGGCACATCGGCGTCGGCAGCGGCAGCGCCGGCGGCAGCGAGGAGAACTGCAATGGGACAGATGGCAAACGAAGCAGCGGCCGACGAAGCAGCACGTGCTCGCATCTCAGATTGGTAGCGGCTCCCACGGTTCGTGCAGCAGCACGTACTTGGCAAGCGCAGCCGGAAGCCTGCGAGCGGCCACGAGTGCATGCACGCGCGCCGCCACGCAGTGGCCGAGGCGGGCACGCACGAGGCGTCTGCATAGGCTGCGCAGCGGCCTCGGATTCGTGGCCACGTTCAGCAGCATGCCAAAGACAGGCTCCATCTCGGGCCGGCGCCGGCTAAGCGGCACGTAGCGCAGCTGGTGGAGCAGTAGCCGCATTGCGTCCGTCAGCGTGCGGCCGGCCGGCTCCACGCCGTGATCGAGCAGCAGCTGAAGGCAGGCGCAGTAGCGCAGCACTCGCCCCTCGAGGCTGCCGCCTACAGTGTGGCGGCGCAAAAAAGAGTGAGGCAAGAGACGCTTGCAGCTGCGCCCATTTGCGCTGGCCAAGAAAGCCCAGCTGCAAGCAACCAGGCTCTGGTGGCGCGACCAGCGGCGGCAGGCAAGCAGCCGACGAACGACAGTGTCACTGCTGCAGGCACCTGCCAGTGCACGAAGCTAGCACTGAATGCACAGCGACATCAGGGTTCAACTGCAAGCCATATTGTTTTGGAGACATAAACTTTCCGGCAACTCAGCATACAACGGAAAACTGTCATTAAGGTTGCTCAGAAAATAATGAGTGACTGAAACGACATGCTTGGCGACATCAGGTTAGTGGGGAAAAAATTGCAAAACAGCCAGATACCATGATGCCGGTGTCAGTAGTGACAAGAAAAAGTAAGCAAAAAATAGAAGCAATAGTAACTGAGTACATGATTACTGGTCACTATACTATAGAACTGTTTTTAAATGGGTCTTCTACAGCTGAGGACTGCACGTAGGGAGTCATTTGGCATTCTCTGCTCAGCTGAAGAAGTTGATCTTCAGCAGCTGACCAACCCATCGGATGCTAATATATAGGCACAAAAGAGCTGTGGCATATATATATATATATCTATATATATATATATATACGAAAATAGGAAATATATATATATATAAATATATATATATTATTTATATATATTATTTATATATATATATATTTATATATATATATACATTTATATAGTTACCACAGCTCTTTTGTGACTATGTTTAGCCACTAGCAGCCGACAGCCTCGACCAGGACGGGCCTCACCGCTGCCGACCCGTAGCCAGCAGTCAGGAAAACCGGACAATGGCTATATATGCCATAGCCTGGTCTTTCCTGACCGCTGGCTGGCGGCTACCTGTCGGCAGTGGTGAGGCCCTTCGTGGTCGAGGCTCTCGGCAGCTGGTGGCCAAATAATGAAGCTTGCCTGGCCGAACTTGGCATCTCACGTTCAGGGAGAAAGGCATTGAGGCTGCACTGCCTGCACTGTCTTTGACGTCATTAACAGCTCGGAAGCTGGATGGTCCCTGTTCCTCAACCAGGAGGCCTGGGTAGCAACAGCGACCTCGGCAGGACAGGGCACCAACAGCTAATTAATATATTATATATATATATAAATATATATTTATTTATTTACATATATCAACGCCACAAGTTTATCTAGTTATATATGACTATACACACGCGCACACACACACACACACACACACACACACACACACACACACACACACACACACACACACACACACACACTGTATCCCAGTACCTGCACGACTTAACAGTATGGGGCAATAAAGGGCACAGCCGTCTAGAGATCTACTGATGGTCAAATTATGGACCTGCAAAACTCACAACAAATTGAAGGTTGGCTAATTCAACAGCCTCATTTATACAGAAGCAGAAAAGCCTTGGGGGTTTTCATCCTGCAGGCAGCAGACGATAAAGATCGCCTGCTGCCTGCAGGACTCGACACCAGGATCAAAGTAGCAGCGAGGTGCAAATGAAGACATACAGCGCCACCCCTATGCAAGCAACCGTGAACGACCGACCGGCATGAGGGGTGGAGGACGGGCTGTAGCAACAGAGCCAGCAGATGCAATAATCAATGCAACTGTCACAGCTTGGGCCTCTTTTTTTTACCTATGCTTGACTTGCGTATGCTGAGCATGACCAGCTCGTCGTGCACGCTCCGCTGCGTCGGTGCAAACAGGCACTCGGCACTGGCACCGTTGTTCAGCAGCAGCCTCAAGATGGTGGGCGACAGCAGCGTCAGCGCCCTCTGCAGGGCTGGTGGATTACCTGAGCCAGCGCACAAGCATACGTCACGGAGTCAGCAAGCGGCATGCGCTGCAGCATTCATTGCGCAAAAAGCTTGCACGGGCAAAATAGGGGCACTAACCAACTGCCCAAGCCGCGAGCTGCCTGCATTGGCAGACATAAAGAATGCAGTGCCCGTAGCCCATACCAAGCAGACACCACGTGGGCGCGTGCGACTATGTAATGTAATGTATCTCCGTCAGTAACTCCACAAAGTCATAAAGACCATGTGGGTGTTACGCAGGAGAGTTTTGTATAGCGCACTCACAGCCTAAAAAGCATCATCCTGCACTCGCTACCTGCTCACAAGGCAGCTGCCGGATGCCTGATGAACCGCAGCACCCTCTGAAGTATGCGTCCGAGGATGCAGTGCTTGCTGGCCATGCAGAGCTTGCTAGCATGGCCAGCGAGCTCCGTATGGATAACGAGCAGTTGCACACTAGCGGCTCGAGGGTGACAACAGCACTAGCACATCAGCAGGACTACCAACGGCAGGGCTCATCTATGGACGCCATGCTAGCACAGTCGCAGCACGGAGGCCTGCAGAGCAAGTGCATCGTACACAGTAATAACCTAGTCTGATCAAAGTGTATCGGTTGAAATGCTAAGAACAAGTAGGACTCTCGCCTCTGCTGATGCCAGTTCAAACTCCTGCTGTTGACTAGGCCATGTTTATTTCTCTCTCTGTCTCTCTCTTTCTCTGTCTGTCCGTCTGTCTCTGTCTGCTCTACTAGTCTGTGTCTTTCTCTGTCTGTCTCTGTCTGCTCTCCCTGTCTCTGCCTCTCTTTGTCTCTTTCTTGTCTCTCTATCTCGCTCTACCTCTCTCTATCCCTCTCTATCTCTCTCTCTCTCTCTCTCTCTCTCTCTCTCTCTCTCTCTCTCTCTCTCTCTCTCTCTCTCTCTCTCTCTCTCTATCTCGCTCTACCTCTCTCTCTCTCTCTCTCTCTCTCCCCGTGTCTCTTTCTCTGTCTGTCTCCTGTCTCTCCCTGTCTCTGCATCTCCGTCTGTAACCCCATACAGACTATGTGGGTGTTACACAGGAAAGCGGCTTTCGGTACGCATTCGATAGCCAACAGACTTCGTCTCACGAAACTAAGAGAAAGTGGGAAGCATAGCAGAGTCAGGAGAGCAGTTGGGGTAGCATGAAGGTAGCAGCTCAGGATCGCTGAAAAAGATGAGCCAAAGTCAGCTGAATTTTTTGTGGAAGCAAGTTCCACAGTCTAGGACCTGCAGAGCTAAAGCTTCTGTCGCCAACGGTCTTTAAGCGGAAGAATGGAACAGCTAATTTATTGTACATCCAGGACCTGAGGGCACAAAGAGGCTGAAACTGGTGCAGCAGTTCTAGGTACGAAGGAGCCAAGCTGTGGCGGGCCTTGAGGGCCAGCATAAAAACTGCTCTGTATCCGTTAATCAACCGGCATCCATCCTAGCTCTTTTAGCAAAGGAGACACGTGCTCAAACCTCTGGGACTTGAAAACTAGTCTTGCAGCCATGTTCATAGCCAGCTTCGGTGGCCTAGTTGTTTTCTTTGGTAGCCCAGCCAAAATATAATTACAATAATCAAGCCGAGACAGAACTAAGGAGCTAGTTAAATTTTTTGCAAGCCACCGTGGATGACAGCTTCTAATCTTAGATAGGGATCGGAGGAGATGGCTAACTGTAGATGCAGTCTTACGAATGAAGCTTTTAGAATTTAGGCAGCTTTAAAAATGACATAAATTTCGAGCACGTGGTGTTGGTCACACAGCAGCATTACCTATTAGAAGACCAAAGCCTTCTAATCCAGCCACACACTTAGGGTGTCCTATGAGCAGCAGTTCAGTTTTTTCGTCGTTTAGTCTCAAGACATTTTTCGGCATCCAGAATCGAATGTCGGCAAGGCAAGCATTCAGTTTCATAGTTGCTGCTGCAGACTCCTACGGTTTGAATGACAAATACAGCTGAGTATCGTCAGCATAAAAGTGATATCCTATTCCATGGGCTTTAATCACTTTTCCCAGAGGTTGAGTATAAATGAAGAACAGCAAGGGACCGAGTACAGACCCTTGAGGGACTCAACAGGTGTCCCGTCTCGCGTGTCTGAGACCTGACCCCCTCACGACACGGATTGAACACGACCAGACAAGTACGATGTAAACCATGCCAGTGCCTCGTCTGCCAGACCGATCGTTGTTTTCAGCCGCTCAAGCAGAACTTCGTGATCAACGGTGTCGACGGCAGCTGACAGATCTAGCCGAGCTAGGGCAGTGACATTTCCGACATCATTGCCACGCAGAATATCATTGTTAACACTGAGGAGAGCAGTTTCATTTTATGCTGCCTCTTGAACCCTGATTAAAATGCTTCTGACATTTCATTCTTTTCAATATGTTCAACCAGCTGCTTAGCGACAATTTTTTCAAGAATCTTTGACAAGAAAGGAAGAAGGAAAACTGGGCGATAGGTTGCAAGGTACTCTGTATCTAATCCAGGCTTTTTACGTATGGGTTCAACGATTGCCGATTTGAAGGAATAGGTACGACCTCTTTTACCAAAGAAGCATTACAAATCTCGGTTATGGCAGGACTAAGTTGGTCTGCCAGTGAAGACCACAGAGATGATGGTATACGGTTTTCGGATGAGCTCTTTTTGCTAGACCTTATTAAGGTAGCCACATCGCATGCAGAAACCTCGATTAACCTTTTAAGGTCACAGGTTTTGATTCTACAATTGCTTTACTCGGAGGGGGCTTTGATAGAGGTACGACTGTGCACAATTTTTTTCAGTAAAGAAGGATGAAAACTTTTCGACTGAACCGTTAATATCTGGGGAGTCAGACGTCTCAGCATTGGCCAGTAATTTATTTACTGTCTTATAAATCTGTTTAGGGTCCAACTGGCAGGAATTAAGTTTCTCTCTCTTTCACTCTCTCCCTCTCTGTCTTTCTCTCTGTCTTTCTCTCTCTCTCTCTCTCTCTCTCTCTCTCTCTCTCTCTCTCTCTCTCTCTCTCTCTCTCTCTCTATCTCTATCTTTCCCTGTTTCTTGTCTCTCTTTCTCTGTCTGTCTCTCTTCTTTGTGTGTCTCTCTCTCTCTCTCTCTCTCTCTCTCTCTCTCTCTCTCTCTCTCTCTCTCTCTCTCTCTCTCTCTCTCTCTCTCTCTCTCTCTCTCTCTCTCTCTCTCTCTCTCTGTTTCTCTCTGTCTCTAGCTCCCCTCTCTATCTCTCTGTCTCTAGCTCCCCTCTCTATCTCTCTCTCTCACATTACGATGTCACCCCAATGCTCTGAACAAGAGCTTACAGCTACACCAATGTGTGAGCAGCCTCACATTGCTAAGGGGGGCCCGGGGTGCCGCAGGCAAAGTAGCTACACGGAATTTTTGAAGCACCGATGGCACCCGCCAGCCTTTCACACCACACTTTGAGAGAGAGGGAGAAAGAGCATGCGTTTGCTTAGCACGCGTCTCGAGAGTCGTACCGAAGTCACGGGTCACGAATGCAGCACAATTTCCAGGCATTCCAATCACTATAGGCAGCTTGATACGCACCGACTGATGCTGATGTCCCCACTTCAAAAGGAACTAGCACGGCAGCAAAGGTGAACGAATGGATTACGTGGCAGTTGCAGTGGCACTGCCCCAAGCAGCCCAGAGGATATGGAGACTCGATAGAGTGTAGGACCCTGAGAAAACCGGACGTAATGCGTTCCCAGGGAAAAAAGTATCAGTACAGCAGGGTTATGCATGTAACAAGGGCAAAAGTGTAGTAAGTGAACCGTTGTTTGCTTTGAAATGGTTGCCCAATGGGGAATCGTGCTTACGAACAAGGAACTTAATATGCCGGTGCGTGCAACCTCTAAAAGATCTGCAGGTGTTATTTTAGTCACCTGGTTTTATTCAAGAAAACTGACAGAAGGTGATCCAGTTCGACAAAAATCGTGCTACTAGAGGTTAATACACAGTAGGTGTGTATATAGCACCCCAGGGTCCTCTCTAGTGGTAAGGTGCGCATACTAAACAACGCATAGGTGCACATACTGAATGACTCAGCTGATAAAATTAAGTCTTCCACCGGACTTATTGCACACAGCAAACAGCAGGTTGACAGCCGCTAAGCCTCTTGTCCCTCTGTATATAAGTTAAACCAGCCAACCTTTATTTTTCTTGTACATTGAGAAGGTGGAAATTTAGCCTACAAATGTCAGCAAATCGGGGGAGGGGTGTATTGACATCAGCACGTAGTGCGTTCCAGGTTTTGGGAGCACAGAACTGAAGGCACCGTCTCCAGAGGATTGTTAGCTGCTTAGAGAAGCAGCTAAACGGCCAGATCGTCTAACACCTTGGGTGAGATCCCAGGGCTCACAATCTGCTGCATACCTACTGTATATTAACCTCTAATCGCACGATTTTTGTCGGACTAGGTGGCTTTCTGTCGGTTTTCTTGAGTACACCCGATTGACTAACACCTGCAGACTTATATGAGGATCAGTTGACGTGCTGGGTAGCCGGGGAGTAAGCTTTTTTGATAGGTAAACAGAATCGAGATAACTGATGTGCCTAAAAATGAGTTAACCGGACCTTGAAGTCGCCGAGCTGCTTGATGACGGGGAGACCCGAGCCAGCGACGAGAATACGCGTTCATGTGTATAGGTGGCCGATCGTGCCTACGGAGTGCAATCAATATGTGAACGACTGAGTGTGCATACCGATGGTGCACTTGCTGCTATAGTTCACGTCCACGTTAGCAGCAGTGAGCAGAATCTCTAAGCATGAGTAGATGGCAGTCTCGTCTGTGTACCACGTGAAGAACTGCTCGCGTTCGGCAAACTCGATGAAAAGCAAGTTCAGCGGCATGTAAGACCACTCGCCGATCACGTTCACTTCGGCGCCGTGATCAAGCAGCAGCCGAACCAGAGCCGGGCTCTTCTGGAAGCAGGCGACGTGCAGCGGCGACCAATCGTCGCACGACAGGTTCACCAGCGAGCCGTGCCGCAGCAGCAGCGTTGCGCATGCCTCGCTGCCGCCGCGGACGGCACCGAGCAACTCGCTCTCCGATGCCCGAAGTGCGGCCGTCGTCGATGCGCCGTGATCGAGCAGCAGCTGCACAAGCCTGCGGGCAAGAGAAGTGAGAGCCACGCAAATCGGCTGCAGTGATCGTCAAAAGTGGGCTCGCCTCGCTGAGTCATAGACGTCTATTACACACGGAAGTACTGGTCGCCATCTTGCCGCACGATGGATGGCAGGACTCACTACCTGCACTGACCTTGCCTTAGTTAAGTCTCAGCAAAAGACGAATCTGTTGCGGTCAGCTTTCTCTCTGCCTCGGCGGACTTACCTTTTTCGTTCCGATATTCGCTGTACACGCTTAGCTGTGCATGACTCAGTGCATGCTACTAGCCCAAGGTCCTAGGTGACCTTAAGTGTCTTCTGGTGTGCTTAACATGTGGCCTAAGCATGACAATATATGTCATTTTCATAGTGCCCTAAGAGAACTTAATCCCTATCCAGGTGCTTTACATTTGCTGCAGGGCTCGAGCTAACGACCGTAATCAGCAAATATAAAGTGCCTAGACACAGAGATTGAGTTATGTGACGGTGCTATATCAAATGCATTGTTATTGTTATTATTTTTATTGTCGTTTAAGGCGAGCACCTTATCCTTGGGTAAAACCTGGCTTCAATGCTTTCATGTGCATATTTGTCAAAGCATAGGACCGTGCATGTCATTAACCCTTTTTATTAGTAGTAGCAGTAGTTTCAGTAGCAGTAGCAGTAGCGGTAGCAGTAGTATAATACTCTGAGTCATCTAGACTTGCATCGATTGCCCTCGAGGTCAAGCTTTGCTCAGCATTAGCTCAATTGGAGACGGCACCACTCCTTAATGACGAACACGTGATCCTGATGCCAGAAGCATGAAAGGGTTCACTTTCCATGCTCCAACGCACCATCTTGTAGGAGAGCACTGCTGCATGCGACTCTGATTCCAGACCACGAGCAACAGCAAGCAAGCATATATGTTTATCCACTAGGCCTACACTGATCATCGGCCATTGCGTATCTCTAGAGGAGCACAGCTTCAGCTAGGCACACACAGATGGAACAGCTCAGATTATCACTGACTTACTCCACGCTACCGCTGTATGCAGCCATGTACAGAGGCGTTTCCCCATTTATCGTAGCCACGTCCACGTCATAGCTTTCACACAGCAACGACCGTAGCTAAAAGCAGAAGTACACCAACGTCAGTCCCAGGACTCCAGAGCATTAACAAGAAGACTGCTGCTGCTGCTCTGTGGCAAGAGCGCGCTATTGAGCAGGCAGCAGTCGCTCCATCAGCAACCGGTCCAACATAAACGAAGTGCCTCCTATCAAGGCAAGGCAGGGGGGCTAACCATTGCATAATTTAATTCCTAGCTGATTGAACAGCCTCTTTTTGCATAGCGACAGAAGAGCCTTTATGGCTATCACCACCGCTTGCAGTGGCGATATAGAATCGCCCACTGCAGGAATCGAACCCACGACCTCGGGACCGAGGTCGTGAAAGCAACCGCCTTACCTAGTGTGCATCACACTATCATCACTAACGGACTATTACGGCAGGTTCTATTGTGCACTAAACTGTAGAACTTTTTCATGTCATGACAAGTTCACTAGCCACAAATTAAGTAAATATTTGAAATTTTTAGCCGTCACCGCCTCATGCTTTGCTTGTGTATACAACGAGCTGCAGCACCTGCTGCACTAAAGTAATTTGCCCAAACCACCACAGCACTCGGCATGGTCACAGTCTTCATTGCTGCATGACAAATAAAGGCAAAGCTGATGCCTCCAAGCGAGGTCGGCTGACAAGGCGGCGCAGATGCTAACTTGGTCATATATACACGCAGGTGTGCCGACGGCAGCAGAGAGATGCGGCAGCTAAATAAAGAGCTCCTGTAACTTGATGTAACACTTCTATGTCGTTAGCGTAAACCTGTCTATCTCACATTGCCACAGAGAGAAGCAAGGCAGTGTATAGCACCAGCCAGAGCCTACAACTCACTTCGAAGCCAACAGCACAACTGGCCAACGATTATATGTGAAACATCCGGTTCTTACAGGTTACAATTCAGGAGCTGCTAATAATCTCTAGGGCTGTCACATAATCTGGCTGGTATTGCATCTCAACGTTTCACTAGTTAAAGCCACCAGGCCATATTTAATTTGCCCTGCACATATCGGTCACCATGAGGAGGAAGGCCATTGACGAGGTCATTGATAAACATGGCCGGGGAAATAGAAAGAAGCACAACTTATTCCCTGACTGCAATTTACTCGCTGTCAGTGATGTCTATCCATAGGATAGCTAGCGCCACCTGTCTGTCAACTAATGCAGCTTCCCGTACTCTCCAATCAAAGCTTATTGGAGTGTCACCCACACATCCTGCTCGACAATGCAAGCCAACGACAGGAGCTGCACGTTACCAGCGTGAAAACTGTGTGCCGACGGCTTTGCCAAAGCAATAGTCACCACTAGTTCCACTTGTATAGTCCCCCCCACCCACACAATTTGCCCAACCACCTCTGATGCTCCTTGATGATGGTGGTAAAAAGCTTGTGATGGTTTATTTAGTTGGAGGAACAGTCATAAACAGTTGGACCGCATAAATGCAGCTTAAAGAAATAGCCCGGCCAGCTACGATGCACACGACCACTTCTGCTGTCCATGTGTGGGCAGAACTGCCGAGCAGCCCTACAAGAGCATGTGCAGTTAGCTACTAACTGGCTCATGTGGCAAGACGAGACTACTCTTCATGCCTTGCAGACATGATTATCATTCGTTTGTAGATGGGACCTGGGAAGTAGGCACAAAGCAATTTGTGGCTAGCCTTCTGAACCTTTTCTGGACAGTTGAAAATGCAACTCTGTGGGTGCACGTCTGGTAAGCTATATATCCCCACATGGCATGGTAGCGTTTCGTGCTGGAAGTAGCTGAGCACACATCAAGTCAGCCAAAGTTCACCAGTTCAAAGTTCACCATTGCAAATAGAGCAGTATTCTCCTTTGACTTATTTTTTAAACAGGCGACTCTTAACTCTGATAGACGTACCTGTGGACTTCTAACACATGAGCAGAAGCAGACCATCCCAATATTCATGATCGGAAGGATGTACACCGTGTAGTTTGATGATATGCAGGCCGGTACTGCTCCTCTGCTAACCGGCGGTGAGCAGCTGTTGGGAGCATTATCCGGGCGGGCCGGTGCACAGCAGTGGTCGTCTCTGATGTGGCATGGACACAGGCCGGCTTTGTCCTCCCACCAACTCACGGGGATGAGCTGTGGCAGGGAAGGAGTGGAGAGAAGTGGGAACACCAGACTAAGAGGGAACGGCCGTGTTTGGGGAGCACTGTAGATGCCTAGGAAAATACACCCAGTCTTGTCAGCCAGCTCGGTATTCTGCCTGCTTCCGTGTACGCCAGTTTGGGAGAGCATTATTAATCTACACACTGTGTAAGCGGTTTTTCATAATCGAGTCATCCTATGTGGGAAACAAATTTTGCCACAGGCAAGTCTTTGCATCAATTCGTGGAGACTACTAAAGAGGTGTCAGTCAGGCAGTCACTGTGGTATCTCCAGGGTAACTAGTAGCACATTGACTATAGCCACCAAGGATAGAGCATCCCCCTTTATCATCTGTTCACGATCATACAATGTATTTGGTTTAGCCCCTTAATAATAATAATAATAATAATAATTTTTTAAACACTGCCCTCAGAAAACAGAATCTCTTTCTATATAATTCATTTGTATAACGCCCCAAGAGAACTTAATCCCTATTCAGGCGCTTCACATAAGCCTCGGGGCTCGAGCCCACGACCTCAGTCAGACCTAGGTCGGGGCGATCACCTTAACCGCTAGACCAAACCAGCTTGTTTATTGAACATGCTACCACTAACCATTCGATCGTGCTTCCTTTGCAGCAAATGTAAAGTGCCTAGAAAGAGATTGAGTTCTCTGAGGGCGCTATATCAAATGTATTATTATTATTATTACTAAGGTTAGCGACCACTGGATAGGGTCTGAACAGCAAGTTGAAGCTGACAAGAGACATGGTCTACAGTCGTGCTGATAGCAGACTGGCCCTAACCACAGTCTCTGGCCTTTCAGACGGTGCGTACCAAGAAAGAAGCATTGCACTAGCAGACAAGCCAACTACAAGATATATGTATGACATTACCTCAGTGAGATTTTATATTTCAGATTGCAGCAATAGGCAATCAGATGTTTTGAGACATCAGTGCACTAAAGAAAAATCCCACGGAAATAGCAAAGCTCTTTTTTAAATGTCAAGTCAGGGAATGCCAACTGATAAGTGACAGCATGCACAAGCTAAGCACGTGCATGTGCACGAAAAGGACAACTCAAATGGACTGAACAAATGTTACCACGAGGAACAGGTGCATTTTAGCTCCTTCGAGAGTGAGTTCGAGCCATCGGGAGAAAGGGTACTGCAAAGATCATTTTTTCCAAAGAACTTGTTAGTGAGTTAGAGGCACAACCAAGCGACTTGAGCTAGAAGAGTAAAGGGGCGTGATAAGTGAGTGACAGAGAGACAGAACGACGAAGTCGACACACTGCTTGGTGGGGACCGGTGCCGATTGGTGACAAAGAGTGTAATGCCGCAGTCCCACCGTTTACGACAGATAAGTCGAGCTGCCGAGTTGGACCAACTGCAAGCATCTCACAGAACACACATGCAGCCATGTAAGCAGTGAAGCAGCACACGTCGAGATGCAACACCACAAACGCAAGCACAGGCTATGCATTAACATCCCTGACAGAGCAAGGCCGAATTTTTGCAAAGTTAATGAGGTGTGCAACTCTGCACGATTAAAGGCTCGGAGAAACATCGCTGGGTTAGGTGTACTTTCTCCACCGACGGTCCGGCATTTTCTCCACACACACTGCTGGAGAGGGGTGTTGACTGCAGACCCAGCGCTTGCCCGTAGCTCCAACCGAAGCTGAGTCACAGCAACAAGAACCAGAGCGTGTCAGGCGAGTCATTTATTTAACCATCCTCTTCCGAGCGGTGCACATATGGATATGAGGGCCTGTGTGCATACAAGCTACCAATGCACGATGCCCTCAAGCGGCATGTGATCGGCAGTGCCATTGAAGCAGCTTGCCGTGTCGGTTAATTTAACAGCAAATAACGAGGAGGCACATTTATAGGCAGCAATGTCCACACTTCCTTGACTGCTCTGTGACCAATCAGTTCATGCGGGTCTTACCAGGATGACGTCATTCCGTAAGACAGCATAGTGCAGAAGGGAAAGGTGCAGGTGGTTGGTCCAGCTGCTGCCGCACCGAGGATATTCCACACCTTCGATACTTCTCCGAACAATCTCGGCGATTTTGGCATGATGGACATTTTTGTTCAGAGTGCAAATGATAGAGCTCCATGGGGTGGCTGAGTCTGCACTCGCATCCATCGCGCATTGTGTGCAAGCCCTAGAAAGAGAGTACCCATGCTCAATGGAGACAAAACGAGAGGGAGAGAGAGAGAGGAGAGAGGAGAGAAAGAGAGAGAGAGGAGAGAGAGACAGAGAGAGAGAGAGAGAGAGAGAGAGAGAGAGAGAGAGAAAGAGAGAGAGAGAGAGAGAGAGAGAAAAGAGACAGAAACAGAAAGAGAGAGAGAGAGAGATAGAGAGACAGAGACAGAGAAAGAGAGAGAAAGAGAGAGAAAAGAGACAGCCGTGTGAGACGAGTCTGATGTAGCACATAGGAAACGAGTTAGTCGCAAGGTGCAATGCCCATGGTCGACCATGCACTTTCCACTGGCCTACAAGAATAGGGTGGGACCAAGTTACACACGGGACAGGCAAACTGGTCTACAAGCCTGGGATGATGCCAGCTCTGAAATATCGAGCAAGGGGACATTCTCGTTCACCACGAACAGCATTGCTGCTGTTGAATGAAGCGACCGAGGGCTAGGCTAGGCACCCATGCACATGGATGAACCTAAAGAACTGACGAGCAGACAACCGGAGTTTCGTGGCATTCTAACATCACAGCTGAATATCTACAGGTAGGTGTAAGCAAGGAAGAAAGAGAAAAAGCATCTCGTCAGCCACAGAAGTTGATGTGTATCATCAACTTCTGTGGGAGGGAGGCTAACACACTCAACACTCACCGATTTCTAAGAGATAACACTGGCTGCTAGAAAAAACACGTCTTGAGCTTAGAGTGCAAGAAGCAGCTGAATACAGCTCACTCTGGGCCTGGCAAGGCCTGGCATTATCCATTCGCTAATACATCCCAGCAGTGCCGCCCCGAGGATATTGTGGGCCCGTGGCCGAACTACACAGACGTCACCTCAGTATCAGGCTCCAATTTTCCAAGACTGTAACATGCTAGTATAGCTAAATCATTGATCACACTATGTAACACAAATTTTTCCTGGGTACTAAGCATTATTTCCTAATTTGCTATGCCTCAAAAGCAGGT
The DNA here is from genome assembly GCA_009760855.2 of Cristatella mucedo. NCBI lineage: Eukaryota > Metazoa > Bryozoa > Phylactolaemata > Cristatellidae > Cristatella > Cristatella mucedo. Next base: position 13,034,116 of record WPIO01000006.1, on the reverse strand, counting down.
AAAATGGATGTTATTACCCATAAACTTTGCTCTCGTGATCAGGATGAGAATGCATTCTGAAATTTACACATTTCCAATGAGAAAGAAGAAGAATTCGAGCCATTTGGTTCACATTTTGCTCAGTAAGCTGTGCATGCATCCCAAAACTGCCGGTGGCCGGTGCTTGCAAACCATCGACCTCATTCCATGGGCTCCTGCTCAAATAGCGCTGCATCACGGCAGCTTTGTCACGGCTGAGCATTCTACGGGAGCTACTACTGTGGCCAGCACAGCTTTGGCCATCGAGGTTAAGTTTGATGACGACCGAGGTCACAGTGTTCTAGTCTTGTAGTTGACAAGCATTTATTAAATACAGCAACAGTTTTTGACCCCCCCTGCCAGATGCTAGCCTTGGGCATACCAGGGCATGCCCAAGGCGAGGGTTTGACTCGATCCTGCAGGAGCAGCAGCAGCAGGCCATGAATAGTCTGCTGCTACAGTCTTTTTGGCCTTTGGGTAGGAGCCTATGGGTGACGTGCTCCCACTTCAATTCAACCCAGGTCACGAGTGTGAGTCTAGCAGCAGCAGGCAATTCTGTGCTGCCTGAAGCAAGCGAGGCAACAGCACCTGAGGCTCTTCTGCAGCTATATAAATGAGGCTCCTGAATTGGTAGACTTTTACTTGCTTTTCTATTTTCTTCGACCACTCCCTTGCCTTCAAGCAATACTGCCACAAGCTGCTGAGTGACAAGCTAGAGACAGAGTGTGCATGTGTGTGTGTGTGTGTGTGTGTGCACGTGTTTGTGTGTGTGCATGTGTGTGTGTGTGTGCATGTGTGTGTGTGCATGTGTGTGTGTGCATGAGTGTGTGTGCATGTGTGTGTGTGTGCATGTGTGTGTGTGTTTGTGTGTGCATGTGTGTGTGCATGTGTGTGTGCGTGCATGTGTGTGCGTGCATGTGTTTGTGTGCATGTGTTTGTGTGCATGTGTGTGTGTGCATGTGTGTGTGTGTGTGCATGTGTGTGTGTGTGCATGTGTGCTTGTGTGTGTTTCTGCGCACATGCACAGCTGTGACGGTTAAAAGAGGAAGGCCATGGGGAGACATGGCTGAGTGACAAAGCCCCCCCCCCCCACCGTCTGGCTGATAGGGCCATGCTGCTCCAACCAAGGCTGCAGCTTTACAGCTCCAATCACAGTAACTGCTCCCACCCTTGATGTCCAGAGGGCTGGCTACGAAGCTTCGAGAGAGAGAGAGAGAGAGAGAGAGAGAGAGAGAGAGAGAGAGAGAGAGAGAGAGAGAGAGAGAGAGAGAGAGAGAGAGAGGCTACCGACCACGAGGGCTTACTGGGCTTCGAGATTTTTGTCCAGAGGACGGTTAGCACATGGAATTTCTTTGGATGGGCCTTCAAAGACAGCTGGCCGTGCCTGTTGGCTCACCCATTCCGAATGGGTTCCCATAGAGGGCCATCATTCTTTTTAAAGAGCTGCTGACATTTGTGGTGTGGCTGCTAGGCCGCCGGTGACAGCCCAGGCTGAGTTATGCGCCATTCTCCGACGATCAGGGTCACTGGCCAGAAGTTACGTAGAAATGAAATTGCAGTATTCTAGGCGAAACGTCACAAGCGCACGAACTGGTCCGGCTGTCTCACTCTGGTCTAAGCAGGTCCTCATTTTGGCATTTTTCCCGAGCATAAAGTTGGCCGGTGAATTTTCGGAGACAGGCAGCCGCATAGAGTTTAAGGAGTATCGCCATATCTACCGATATGCTTCCGAAACAGCTTTGCACGTGGCAAGAAAGCCCCTACCAGAGAAGTCCACAGTTCAAGCAAGTAGCACAGCAAGGCTGACCGGCACTGCCGCGTTGCTCGGCGGACAATGAGTGCGGGCACTCGGCCGAAGGCTTGGCGTGTCACCTTCTACACGTGCAAGTAACGGAAGAGGTTTGTCAGCTGGAAGGGATCGCCTCTGCTGCACTTCGGCGATGCGGCTGAGCTACAGTATACTGGGCGGACAACTGCATGGCCAGCGTCCGTAGGCAAATCGCTTCGGCGCTGACACTTCTACAAAGAGTAAGCGCTTGCGCAAAAGAAATCCGTTCAATATCTAACTGGTGGGCGACCTCGCTTTCTGGTATTCAGCGTTCCCGTAAATAAACTTTTTACGGGACGACGCGACCGGATGTCCGTAAGGCCGTCGTCAGCCGGAGCGAGAGGCGCCTGCAGCTCGCAGCGACGCCGCTCCGCAGTCTCTGTCGTATGCGCAATTTCATGTTGGACGCTTGCTTGCATGCCAGCGTCCAATTCGCGTAACATGATGAAGCGTGCAGGATGCATTGTGTTGTTTCTGCTTTCAACGGGATTTCGCTTAATCCGTTAAGCGCCCGTTTCTCCACGCACCTCGCCGCATTTTAACACGCTCCAGCATCAGACTAGCTAATTTATAAAATTTGCAGACAGCGCACCCGCGCACGTTCACCTTCCAGTCGCTGCTGAGCCGATGAACTGCGCGCAGCTAGCGGCCGATCGGCGCAGCGGACGAAGCCCAAGGCCGAGGTGAGAACTTCTGCAGACGACCTTGACATTCAGTTCAACGAGCATGGCGGCCGGACCGGTTGCCGAACGGAACCAAGGTGAGCGCTTTGCTCAGATGTTATGTTAATAGAAACGCGCTGGATATATGCTTGTCAGAAGAATGTAGAGCACCTATTTTTATTTCTTTTTACTGCTAACCCAGTGGGTAGACTGTAGCACTTCGCCTGCATTGCACATGTTGTAGATGCCACCGTCTACGTCGGCGGCTTGGACGACAAGGTTTCCGAAGCAATATTGTGGGAGCTCTTCCTTCAATCAGGACCCGTCGGTAGGTGCGCATTTCTAATCGTAATTAGCCCTTGTGCACGATTTTCAGTTGGCCACATCAGCCTCCTCAGAGTTTAGCTTGCCGCATGTTCCGTTATCGCCATTACTGGTATATTGTCTTGTGATATTGCCCGTGCTGGTATAACCGACTGCTCTCATGTATATTTGTTGTATAAATATCCATTCAAATTTGTTGAGCAGTTTTCGGTTTGGGCAGGCTTCATCGCAGCTGTGTGTGTATACGCTTGAGGCTAATTGCTTGCCGAGTATTTGCTGCTTTCAGTGCTATTTCGCTGCTCGTTCGTAAGTATAGCAGTATGATTCGCTCCTTGCACGTGCCACCGCCTAGTCCATCGGTGCGTCAATGTAAATTCTCATGCAGTGAATGTCCACATGCCTAAAGATCGCGTGACGATGCAGCACCAGGGATATGGGTTCGTGGAGTTTCTCGGCGAAGAGGACGCCGACTATGCCATAAAAATAATGAACATGATAAAAATTTACGGCAAGCCCATACGTGTTAATAAGGTAGGAACCGCGACTCTTGGTCTGCTGCTCCGCTGCTAGATTTCGCTGCTGGATTTCGGCAGCCTTGCACGATGTGGCAGGCAGAGACTGTCAATGCTCCGGGCTCACCTTGTAGGCTTCGGCTCACCAGAAAAACCTCGATGTTGGCGCCAACATTTTCATCGGAAATCTCGACCCAGAGGTAGACGAAAAGTTGCTCTACGATACATTCAGTGCATTTGGAGTTATACTGCAGACTCCGAAGGTATGTGTTCTTTATAGCCAGCCTCCTTTGCAAGCATCCCAGAACTCCCTACCACTGTAAAATGGAGGGATGTGGTTATCAATCAGGCAACTGGTATCGATCGTGCACGATCACATGTTTGACTTAATCGGCCGTGTGTAGTGCACACTGTGATTTCTGGTCACCTCGGCTGGGAGCTCTAATACTGAGATACTGATGTGCCAGACCGGAAGCGGATGTCTGCCTAAGCAATGAGTTCTGATCGTTTGTCATAACTGTGCTAGTGTGGTAGAGACATCCTGCTTGATGCAGGCACCCTTTTCTCTAATGCAGGCCTCTTTTCTTGTCGCGCGCAGTCGAGCGTCCTGTTGCTGTCCTGTCATTAGAGATGTGGCTGGGGAGGTTCGTGGACAGAGTCGCGTTAAAGCCTTTTGCCGGCTTTTTGCTTAATACTGCAGTCAGTCCTTTTCGCTTGGCAGTGTTCACTGCTGCCGTTGTGAGTACCTCTTGAATTGATGCTTTGCTAATTGCTAAACTTCTGTCACACTTTGGTCAGGGTGTTATTGCGCGTTCTTGCATGTTCATTTTTGTTTGGCATATTTTTATTGGTCACACATAGGTGCGTTGCTTGCATGAGATATTTTTGGGCAATGAGCAGTCCGATCAGGTTGCAGTGCACTAAAGCTTGATGTCAGAGTTTGCTCGGTCTCATGAACTTCACCTGTGCTTTGCCCACAGTTGCAGCTGATGCCACATGTAACCCATGATGCCAAGTGGTTGCCTGGCAGTGGAGGGGCCTTCCGGATACATTTGCCCTCTGCTTAGTGCGCAGAGCGCCTATTGGTGAAATACAGATGCAATACTAGCGCTGGATATTGTTTTGAGGGAACACAAAGCATGTAGGGTCTACAAAGGGAGGGGTCTATTCCATGTGTCAATGTTGTGTGATAGTGGTGCTTTGGTTGATTTAGTGGTGGTCGGCTATGCCATTGTATCTGTAAACTGCTTGGTACATCGGCCTCTGTTGCCACTTACCTCTCTTTGAAAAGCTGAGGGGTTCGAAAGATTGAGATCATCCCCGACAGGTGTGGTGTGTGCAAAAGGTCCCTGTGTTGCCCGTGTGCTGCTGCTGATTCGTTAAAACCCTTAGCTCAAGTCCCTAGATCATCTGGCCGCGATGGTTTGTCTCAGTGGTCAAGGTGCTAGCCCCGACCAAGGTCTGGCCGAGGCCGTGGGCTTGAGTCCCGTTGCATATGTGAAGCTCCTGAATAGAGATTAAGTTCTCCTAGGGTGCTATACAAATGAATATGATATATAAATGAACTGAATATGATAAATCTGCAATGTTTGTGTGAGATTTTTTCATAACCCCACTCTGTAGAAAGCGGTGCTTCTGTTGTGCATAGTCTGGCTCATGCATGAAGGATTGCATACAAAATCCAAGTACCTGATTGGGTGAACGGGATCGGCAGCAATATGTTAGCCCGGAGCGTAATTATCGTGCCCTGGGCCCCTGCTGCTGTGTCAGCAAGAGCAAAGCAGCATCAGCGTCTAAATTGTGTGCGGTCTTCAGCAGCAGAATTACTCATGCCACGACTTAAGCATTGGCTTAGTTGTATGAGACGTAAATACCAAAAAGCTGATACTGATTTTATTTTAATGCACTAAAATTACTAGCTCTTAATGGGCCAAGGTCAATGCTGGCATCTGTAGTTTAGTTTAAGCTGTTGTCGAACAATACTGAGGTTCACATACTGTCTGTCACAATGTAATTTGTCGATGCGGAGCAGATCGGAGTTCAGACTGCCCAAAGCTGTGCAACATGATTTATTAGCAAGCTCCAATAAAATATGAGGCCCGCACGAAGTCTGGCATTGCCTGTTCCTAAGGGACGTCTAATACAGTGGAATTGCATGCCCGGTCTGTGCAATGCACGTTTTGCCACTCCAGGTGGAGGTGCTGCAGTTCTTACATAGAAACAGAACACATGCTGGCATGCTGAGCATGCCAGCCGTGGGTGCCAGGTTTATATTGGGCAATCCTAGCAAGATGCTGGCCGTGTGCTGGAGGGTAAATGCCGCAGCTGCGAGTAGCTTGAGATGGCCTCTGGGTCTCAGCCTGGGCGTGTGTTGCTGGCACTTCACAATCCAGTTCGGGGTTCGAGTCCTGAAGCAGGCAATTCTCTATTTACCACTTCAAGCATGAGTAAGAGCTGCTAAGGCTCATCTGCCTCTATTTAGACTCACCCGAAAAAGTATTTACGACAATGAACCCAATGCTGATGGCCGGGTCTATGATAACTGTTTGAAACAAAAACGCCCCACGGCCTGGAGCAATATCTTACCTTTAAAGATGGCAGAACTCGAGTTTGACTTGCAGTTCGATTTTCGTACTCGGTCTCCGAACGGCTAACGATTTTTCTACCCATTCAGTTGTGCGCAGCAGGGGAGTTATTTTTGCACTTCCTTGCCACAGCACTTGTCTGGAGCTGCACCGACGGTGCTTATCTGACATGGGAAAGGCAAAGGAGCTAAGTAGTGAAATTGAAGGCCAAATCGTTACCTATCACAAGATGGGTCTTGGCAACATGAAGGTGACACGGAAGTTTGGTTTAAATCTGAGGGGTCGGTCAGGTCATCTGAAGTATTTTCAGGGTGGTTGCATGGACTTCTTACCTGGCCGCCCTTGTTCGACGACAAGATAAGATAGCTGTCTGCTAAAACTGGCTGCACCGGGTCGAGGGAAGGAAAGCACCACTTCCGAGCTCTCTCCGAGACCACAGAAGAGGCCACCGGCAAGGATTTAGGGGTTGATACGGTCCGTTGGAGGTTTACGGAGCACGGCATATACAGAAAACTTAGTAAACACAAGCCGTTAATTAACTGACGACAACAAAGTTGCCGTCTGCAGTGGGCCCGAAAACACGCCTACTTTACAGCTGCCGACTGGAGCAGTTCTATTCTATGGAACGATGAAAGTAAATTCACGGTCCACGGAGGTGGCAAGTAGAAGACTTTTGTCAGTAGAAGAGAGAGTGAGGAGAACCAGCTTCTGGGTGCTCGACTTGTACTAGAAAGCAAGCATGTCAATTGGACGATGGTAACAGGTACAGTTTGTACAGTTTTGACAGCATGCATGAGCACTCAAAGGACAATTCACGTCGACTCAGCAAATGCATCGAGGAACAGGTACGTTTCTCTTCTTTTTAAAGGCAAGACACGTTACATCAAGCCTTTTCCTCGTAATGTAACGAATAATGTAGAAGAGCCGTGTGCCTATTGACCATATATATGGCCCTCCTTACACGTGCGTGAGTCATGGGCATTTTTAGGCGCCTGTGGGCATGCAGGCATAGGGCCAACCTCCAGGAGCTTGTGTCAGGCGGCTTGCTGCCGGATTTTGCATGCCCAATCCGAAGCTCTAGCTCAGCCGTGATTGTTTCCCTTTGGCCAAATCAAGGTCTGACTTGTTTCTTGCCTTAGTCCTGACAATACCCCTGGCTTCGGCTAGTGATCCCGCCAAATTACCTTTTCCTTTTCATTGGTGGATCGTTTGGTTTGTTTGCCCTTTCATTGAAGGATTTGCAGCCGCCAGCTCTTCGCGCATTTGATCCCCCCCTAGATGGATGCAAAAGTTGAACGAGCCGTATACTTATGATATGACCTTCAGAAGCTCTGGGTCGACCTCATTCCAGGTGCTTCTTAGGCATGTAACCTCCTATTGGTAGGAATCGGCTGATTCGAATTGAGTGACAAAGTGAGTCTTGAAACCGCCATCGCGTGCTGCTCATCCTGGGTGGTTAATGGTATATCGGGCATCTGTCCAGTCACTGGAGTGCAGGTTAATGCACCAATGAGAGCAGAAAAAACCTATAACCACCTGCAATGAGCATAGAGATTTACCAACAGAGAAGAAAGAGAAACAACTGTTCGATGCACATTAGCAAATCTTTTATATCTGTGGTGCGACTTGCCGAGTTGCCATGGCTACAAGCTTGCAAAGCAGGGCACCAGTGGAGGGTGGCCGAGGGCACCGTGGCCCCTGCATCTGGAGTCTGGCTTCACAGCAATGCAATTGCCTGGTTGACAGCGGGATCGGCAGAGCTTGCAGCCGACCCGTCTGGCCAGGCTCATGCCGCTGTCAGTTGCCCAGTATGTCAACCGCGCCGAAAGGTGGAAGTGCGATAATAATAATAATAATAATAATAATAATATTGCACTTGATAAAGCGCCCTCAGAGAACTTAATCTCTTTCTAGGCGCTTTACATTTGCTGCAAAGTGATACGCAATAGAATAGTAAGTAAAATCATGCTTGAAAAACAAACAAAATGAATAACATGGTTAGAGGTTACATGCACTGGGTCAGCATGCAAATGTGGTTAGTGGTCACAGGCACAGTGTCAGCACGCATAAGCACATCGAGGACGAATCACAAGGACCCACTAAATGCTGTCCTAAATAGGAATGTTTTTAAGTTTCTTTTAAATGTGGTCAGGTCAGGGGATGTTCTGATGCAGGTCGGGAGGGAGTTCCAGGCTGTGGGAGCATACGAGCTAAATGCACGGTCTCCAAAGGATTTAAGGTTTGTACGAGGTATTTCTAGACTGTTGGATTCCGAAAAGCGAGTGGTACGATGCTTTGCCTGATGGGGTAGTATATCTGAAAGATAGGCTGGAGCCATAGAATGAAGAGACCTAAAAGTGAGCGACAAAAAACCTTGAAGTCAATCCGTTGCTTGACTGGTAACCAGTGCAGGTCGGCGAGAAGTGGAGTAATGTGGCAACTGCGACGCTCACGACAGACAAGCCTAGCTGCAGAGTTTTGCACCAGCTGCAATCGCCTGATTGCACATGCTGGTAGGCCAGTTAGCAGTGAGTTGCAGAAGTCGAGACGAGATGTCACGAATGCATGGACCAACTTGGACGTGGTATCCTTATCTAAACAAGCTCTAATTTTAGCAATGTTATGAAGCTGAAAATAGGCTGATTTGACTGTGGAGCTGATGTGGTCGTCTAACGAGAGGTCGCTTTGGAATATGACACCTAGATTTCGAGCTGATTCAACTGGAGATATGCTGGCAGAGCCAATTTTGAGCGTCAGCCTTTCCAATCTCTGAATCACACTGGGTTTGCCCATAACAAGTAAGTTAGTTTTATCATCGTTTAGTTTTAGAAAATTTGCTGCCATCCATGATCGGATGTCATCAATGCATGCAGCAAGTGAGTTGAGCGAATTTGAGGTGCTCGAAGGCTGGGAGGGATCAAAGCAAAGGTACAACTGAGTGTCATCCGCATAGAAGTGAAAGCCTAGATTGTGCTTGGCAATCACATCAGCAAGAGGGAGAGTATAAACGGTGAAAAGGACCGGACCTAGCACAGAGCCCTGAGGTACTCCATATTTTAGAGGTTCTTCAGATGATCTTTGTCCATTCACGTCAACACTCTGGAGTCTTCCACTGAGATAGGACCTGAACCACTGCAGAGCAGTGCCAGTGATGCCCAGGCGAGATGAGAGGCGCTCTAGAAGTACTTTGTGATCGATGGTATCAAAAGCTGCCGAAAGATCGAGCAAAACAAGAAGAGACACTCTACCCATGTCTGCATTCCTAAGTAGGTCGTTGTATACCCGAAGCAATGCTGACTCTGTGGAGTGATTAGCTCTAAAGCCAGACTGGAACTTACTAGCAAGGTGTGAGGTTTCGATATACGAGTTCAGCTGGTCTGCCACGACCCGTTCCAGTGTCTTTGATAGGAATGGTAGAAGGGAGACTGGGCGGTAGTTGCTTAAGTTCTCTTGGTCTAGTGTAGCTTTCTTGAGAAGTGGCCTGACTACAGCTTTTTTGAAAGGTGCTGGGACCTGACCTGAGGCTAATGACATATTAATGATGTTGGTTATGCATGGCAGCAGCAGATCAATGCAACGTAGGAGCAGGACAGTGGGAATGGGGTCCAGTGGACTTGTTGTCTTCTTTGATTGAGATACGAGCTTTAGGACTACATCACTGGTGACCTGTTTAAATGCAGACATTGAGGCGCAGCCAGGAACCGAGGAACAGCATTCTAGTGGGAAGGTTGTCATCGCAGGGATGGATTCCCTGATTTTGTCTATCTTCTGCACAAAGAATCGAGAGAAGCGATCGGCTAGATCATCACAAGGATCATCTGGTAAGGAGCTAACCTGGGAACGGTTGAGGAGATGGTTTATTGTCGACATCAGCATTTTTGGATTGTGCATCTGTGATTCAACAATGTTTCTATAGAAGCTAGACTTAGCCTTTGCTAGGATCGATTGGTACGACCTACAGTAGTCTTCATATGCCTGTCGATGGACAGTTAGTCCGGATCTTTTGTATGCCTTTTCAAGCTTTCGTTTAGTAGACTTGGCTAGTTTAATGTCTGTGGTAAACCATAGGCCGTCTGGGCGGGGGCGCACAGTGCGCTTTGTCAAAGGTGCAAACTCGTCGAGCGTGTCAGCTAGTGTCGTGTTGTAGCAATCTACCAGTGATGACAGATCGGAGGGAGGACTGAGCAGCAAAGGTGAAGCAGATATGCTCGCACGGACAGCATCGATGTCAAGGGTCTTGAGGTTTCGCGATTCACAGGTTATTTTAGAGGAGAATGTGGGCACACACTGTAGATTGAATGAGATCTGCATGTGGTCAGATAAGCAGGATTTGGTGATAACTGGTGATGACAAAGTGCAGTTATATGAGAAAATTTGGTCGAGTGTGTGACCCTTGATGTGGGTAGGGCCATGCACATGAGCCACAAGAGATAATGAGTCTGTCAATGTACGAAATTCGGTGCTGAAAGCGTCAGATAAGTTATCAAAGTGAACGTTGAAATCACCCATAACGAGGAAGGATCGATTTCTTGCACACAGAATCGAAATGAGATCGGAGAAATCTGAGATAAAAGAGGATTTGGTACCTGGTGGGCGATAGACTACTGCCACTATCGGTAGCTTGTTTTCGGGTGAGACCAGGACAATTGATTCAAAAGACTGCTTCGAGGGTACCGCAAATGGCTTGAAGTTGAATTTCGAGCGCACGATCATAGCAACTCCACCTCCAGTTTTGATTGATCTAGGGGTGTGAAAGAACGTGAAACCAGATGGAGTAGCGTCTTTAATTGTCGGGCAGTTTATCGATTTCAGCCAAGTTTCAGTTAGGGCGAGCAGGTCGATACCATTTTCAGAAATAAGGTCGTTTATTACTAGAGGTTTATTGCACATTGAGCGAGGATTCCAAAGGCAAGCGTTAAGTCTGGCCGATTGGGTTACAACAGGCGTGATGACCACTAAGTTTGAGAGATTTACAGTGACGCATGCGGGGGAGCGTGCTAAGCGGTTCGAGACAATGCTAGGAATACCAAACGAGCAGCGTCTAAGCTGGCGGTCGATTACCTCGCTGTCTCATTCAATTGCATCGTGGTCTTGGTATAGTGCAGCCACCTTGCAGCTAGCCAGGCTTCTATGGACGACAACTCCCTCGTCCCTCTCCGCTTGATGGCTTGATGGTTGCTCTCACTAGCTAGCGCCAGGGTCTTGGCTTGTTCTGTGGCTGCACTACTCGCTTGGTTTCGCTTTGGCCAATGACTTGCAGCTAGGTTGTAGTCTGTAGTCTATTAGTAGTCTAGGCACTAATAGCCTAGCTTTGCTCCAGCTTCAAAGGATATGGGTATTGTCATGGTGGGTGTTTGGCGGGCTTCATGGAAAAATCCTTCGCCTCGTTTGGAAAAGTTTGTGCCACCCGCCACACTTGGGGCATGTGTACGGAGGACAGTTTTTTAGTGTGTAAACTTCACCCTGTGTATCTGCATTTGAATTTTTTTTCATGTCACCTTAATTTTTTTCTCGTGACCTACGTTCGCATCAGCGATTCGTGGACTTGTTTTCGTTTCGCACTGTGACAAGGTTTTTCACCTATAGATCATGAGAGACCCTGAGACGGGCAACTCCAAGGGATATGCATTCATTAACTTTGCCAGCTTCGAAGCATCTGATGCTGCCATCGATGCTATGAACGGTCAATATTTGTGCAACCGAGCCATCACAATCTCGTATGCATTCAAGAAGGATGCCAAGGGCGAACGGCACGGACAAGCAGCAGGTTGTTGGCACTTGCTTGGCTAAGCTTGCTTGTAAACCGTACGATGATGATACTGCTTCTGAAGTTTGGCTTGCACGTGCAAGGATTAACTATGGCTGCCGACGATGGTGCCAGCTCTTTGTTGCCGTGAACCGACTTGCACTTGTGCTGTTGAAACCATGAGCATCTCGACTTCCTTTGTCTCTGTGACTTCGGTTCAGTGTGCAATGTCGATAGCCTCCAGATTTCCTTATTCTGGCATGCATCATGGTTATGCATGCCATGCATAGTACCCGGCACGCTGTGCACATCATGGGCTTCCAGTGTGGTCGTCGATAGCAGTCGGGGTGGCATTCTCATAGGCTCGGCCATTCGAAAGCATTTAGGTTCTGAACTGGTGAGCTCAGATAATTCCGATAGTAGGACCTCGTTCAGCTTCGGCTGGCTTTGCAGTAGGTGCACATTAGACGTCTCTTACTGCCAGGCGTCTTACTCTCTGTGGCTTGCATACCTCGCTGCTGTGTGGCATTCGTTCGTGCCCTGTTAGTTATTATGTGCTCTTCCTCAGTAATCCTGCAATTCGAATCCAACGTGTTTTACTATGAAACACGGTCATTGAGTTATATAGTATTATTAATAGTAATGATATTGCAGTTGTGTCCTGGTAGAACTTAATCTCATTGTAGGCACTTGATGCATGCTGGAAAGGGAGCATGTCGATTTGTTAGTGATACAATAAATGTTCAATGTCGGCGTGCATAAATAAGCACATGAAGGGCAGTTCACACGGATGGAGCAAATATTATGTGGAACAAGTGTGTTTATAGCTTCTTTTTAAATGGGGTCAAGTCAGGGGTGGCATAGCTTCAGTCGGTAGTCCATTCTTTGGAAGTATACAAGCTAAAGGCTCGGTCTTCAAATGAGTTGATGTTGGTTAAAGAACAGCTATATGACTTCTCAGAAGACCTAGTGGTATAATACCTAGCTTGATAAGAACGTATTTCGAATAGGTCGCCCCCAGGCTTGTTCATCGAATGTCTGTTAGCGAACTCTGTGTCTCACAGCGTAAAGTGTAAAGGATAGCTGATTTCAACAGCTTCATTTATATAGCTGCAGTCGCGCCTTACCGGCCATCGCGACCTTGCTTGCAATGGGCAATAAAGGATCGCCCACTGCAGGACTCGAACCCACGACCTGGGTCGTGAAGAGCCTGCACACTTTACCTCCTTCCCAATTATTTTTATTCGACCACTGACATGCTTGGAGCTAAGATTACCTGGCGCAGCGAAGGCAGCGGCATTGGAGAGTTCGCTGCTCTCGGCGATTTGCAGGGCAATCGATGTTTGTGACTGCATTTGTGTTGTTGATCGTGTTTACCTTCATCTCTTCATCTCAGATGTAGCACGGGGCCTGATAGGTGGAGGCGATTGGATTCTGGCTAATTCTGGTTAATGACGGACACCTGCCTGCCGATGGCAGGCCGGCTTGGGAGGGGGGGTACTGTCTGGCTCTTGTAAGCAGGAAACTCAGTTGGCCAGAGATCGGACTCATGGCCTTGAAGAAGTACTTCCTGCTAGCAGATAATCACAGGCAGGCCATCAGTGTTTGTGCACCCATGGGCCGCATTGCTGGCAGGAGCAAGTGGCCATCTCGGCAGAGCCTGCTACTTCCAGATCGGCACACGTTTTTCCTCTCTTCTCTCTGAAGAGCGACTTCTAGCTGCACAGAATCCGCTGTCGCACGCTGACCGTCCTCATCAGCTGTTCGCCGACGCGCCGCCGTCGCATGAAGCAATGAACGCGCCACCCAGCCTGCCTCCTCCTCCTCCACCTGGTGGATTCTCGGCGCTGCTTCACGGTAGGGAGCGTTTCTAGCAGCAGCCAGCTTCGCCAGAGCCATTAGTCGGCCGCCATCAGCATCGCATTGTTTCTGCTTCGTTGGCCTCGCCATCATTCCACTGTGTCTCGTGTTTTCAGGCATGGTTACTCACCAGGGCATGCTGCCGCCGCCGCCACCAAACTTCGCCGGCATGGGCTTCCCGCCTCCGCTCGGAATGCCGGGCCTGCCTCCGCCGCCAAGTGAGATGCTGCCTGCTCCGCTCGCTCGCGCTTTGCTTTCCACGCTTGCCGCCAGCGGCCGACCAGTCGGTGCGCCGCAACGGCCCCGTGCGATTTGCAGGCGGTCTGCCCGGCGGGCCGGGGCCTCACCATCTCGCCGACTTGAGGCCGCCACCGATGTGGCCACCGTCAGGACCCATGGGTGCCGGCATGCCGCCCGGCGGTTTGCGGCCGCCTCCGCCGGGCTGGCGTGGACCGCTGCCTCCGCCGCCACCGCGTGGACCACTTCCGCCGCCTCCGCCTCCTAGCTTCGGTGAGTCGGGCGTCGGCCCGTCACGGTAGTGGTCGGCGATCATTTGCAGGCTGCCGTCTCAACCACTGCGGCAAGCAAGCAACGATCTGCCTCTGTGCTGCCTGTTCGCTTGTGTTAGCCGGCCGGCGCTCGTCCAGCTTGAGTGAGTGCTTTACTTTTTCAGGCCGACCGCCGCTTCGCGGCCCGCCACCGCCTCCTCCGATGGCACCGCCGCCAATGCCACCCCGCGGAGCGCCACCGATGCATCCACACATGGCTGCTCTGCCTGGCATGGGCGCTCCAATGATGAGCGCTCCACCTCCGCCCCTAATGGCGGGAGGCCCCCATCCTATGGTGGCTCCGCCGCCACCGCCTCCGGGTGCGCTGGGCGCTCCTCCCCCTCCGCCTTCGTCGTTGTTGCCACCTACTGCCCCGTCTTTGGCCCCGCCGCCGCCTCCTCCGCCGTCGGTGATGGGCAGCAATTTACCTCCCAATCAAATGGGATCGATGTCTCTGCCTCCGCCGCCGCCACAGCATTGAGGGCCGTGTCGATCGGTGCGTCGACCGTAGCCGCCGAGCCTTGTGCTGTCGCAGCATCCTGTCAATATGAGCAGCATGAGCAGACAGACGTTCTAGCTTTGTTGCACTGTAGCATACTGTATATTGTGCAAATCGTTTTGTCAGCATATAGACGCGAGTTTCGAAGATTGATTATCGTTTTGCAAACTGTTGCATCGCACTCTTTCTGCTGTCTGCTCATCCGAGATGGAACGAATGTTGCAGAGACAAGCGCTTCTCGATCCCTGAGTTGCGCGTAATGTTATCGACCGTGAGACCTAGCTGCCTAGTTGCCTTGGCTGCTAGCTTCTGCTGTTGACCTCTGCAGCCAGGTGCCGAACTAGCTTAGTTCGCCCTGCGCCTCATGAGAGTTTTCTGTGGTGGCAAGGATGTGTGCGCGGTTTTAAAGTGACGCCTGTGTTCTTCGCGGTTAATTGCTGGGCCCACTCCTCTTTTCCATATACACTGCTCCTCTCGAATGGGTAATCAATCGTGCAACATTAATATATGTGTAAGTGTATACTGCATCTTCATCTGTGACTCCATAAACCAATACAGGCCAAACCGACCGGTCTTGAGAGAAGCGCTAAGGACAGCTTCAATGAGAAGAAGCCATTGATGTGTTTCAGGTTGGACGCATCCATTGAGCTTTCTTGTTCCTTGCCTGGCTTGCACGAGGAGGCTAAATTTTCTACGGAACCATCTAGAATTTCCATAACATTTATCTTTCAGAACCACACCGTCATCCTGATGTTCACACATAGAGTTGCATGGCTGACCCTGCCTGACCTTACCAAGTCTGCATTTTTGCATTCATCCTTGCCGTCCTTGGCTGCTCTAGCCTGGCGTCGAACTCCACCACTAACATTGTCAACTACACCTTTTTTTATAAACTTAGAAAGCATCTCTTAACACTTACAATAGCAATTCTTATTTTTGACCGAACTTTTCCATAGAGATTGCTTAGGAGTAATTAAAATACCAGAATTATTTATTTCTGTATGCATGCAAAAGTAATGCAACTCTTGTCCTCTCGACTTGTTTATCAGTAAGGGAAGGAAAACAGGCCGTACGACGTCGCTGTTTCGGCAGTCTCTGCTCTTTTCGACTTAAAAGTCACGGTTTAGACCTCTGAAAAATCCTGGGTTAAAAAACTGGCTGTCTCGCCAGCTGGCGACTGGAGCGGGATGTAAGTGCAAGCCGTTAGTGCTGGATTCGGTTCTCTATTACTTTGTCGTAAAGTCAAGTAAAGTAATTCATCATTCTTAATATTGTAAGAAGCTACCTCTAATAAGCGAGACCTTAGCGCTGGGTGTGGTTCGCCATTACTTAATCGCTATCGTTTGTGATACCGCAGGAAAGCTTCCTCGAATCCACCGCTATTTGAAGAGATGCTGGAGACCACTTGACGAATCTTGTATAGGTTCGGTATGCTTCTTAATGCCTTTACACATAAAACGCAGATAGAGATTCAGATTGTAAAATTATTGTCAAAGTTGATTTTTGTACTCCCTTCTCCCTAACAGCCGATGCTACAGCGGCATTATAGGTCCTGCTGATTTTATATCGAGATCGACGGAGCACTAATTGCAGACGTTCACTTATTGCACTCGGGTACACAAGGTTGATGATGGTGGCCGACTTTCAACCGCTAAGTCACAATGAGCATTTGATTGTAATTAATTCATTTCATTTGTATAGCGCCCTAAGAGAGCTAAATCTCTATTCAGGCACTTAACATACGCCACGGGGCTCGAGCCAGCGACCTCGGCCAGATCTTGGTCAGGGCGAGCACCTTGACCACTCGGCCAAAATCAGCTCGACGACATAGTCAGCACTGGACTGCGTTAGCAGTACAGGTTTTCTGAAAGATTCCCTTGCCACCTTGCTCTGACGAAATAGCGGTCAACCAGCTGGCTCCATGGCAACCGTAGAGCTACTTAATGCATGTATATGTCCTATATACGTATATACCACGCCGGCAGCCTTATTTATAGGCCATAAATACATAAGAACGACACTTGTACGCGAGATAGAATAATATATATGTCGTGTCATCCTCGGGAGTTAAGAGTCAGCGTCTTTATATTCAGAAGCGAGAGTCTTACAAGTTCACCTATTCCTATGGACAGTCGATGCTGTACGGCAGTGCTGTGCATGCGTGGCAAACTGAAAGACACCAGTAGTTAAAGCAATAAAAAGAGTAATACAACGCTAAGTAAATCTTTGAAACTTCGAAATCAGCTGGAGCAAACAAAGTGGACTAATGCAATGTCCACTTAAATATATAATTCATTTGTATAGCACCCCAAGAGAACTTCATCTCAGTTCTGGCGCTTCTCATATGCCTCGGGGCTCGAGCCCGCAACCTCAGCCAGACTTTGGTCGGGGCGAGCACCTGAACCACTCGACCAAACCAGCTCACCTTGCTGTGATCTCATGTCGACTACCATGCATTTTTCCAAGGCTGTCACTTTTCTCTCCATGGTTTTTGACAGCATTTAATTACTATTCATATTTCAAGCAGTCATGATAATACATCCTTTAGTCATTCAGCAACTCAAAGGTTGCCACAATCGAAGACCAAAGCTAACTTGCATTAAATCTGGAAAGCACACCTTTAGTTTTAGCTTGCCTGACTAAGCTCTGACATCTGCTAAAGGGTTCCTTCCGATTTCCTGCAAAATATTTACAAAATCAAGCAATTGCATCTTAATCAGCCACTTCGAAGCAGCTAGTCAGATAAAAGTGATACTGCTAAGGCAATCTCTTTCTGGACCATTGGTTCAGAAGAAGTAATTCGCCTAATCTGAATAGCTGCAATCTAAAAACTAAGAGCCTTTATGCTCTCAGGATCACTGAAGCATAGCAAGCTGGTGCGTTTGGGAAATTGCTCTTCGACTTCAACCTGTGGCGCTTTTCATCGAGATTTATGAATAACATCATGTAAAATGAGCAACCGGAAAATAAGCTGTAGTGTGCCGTCCGTGAAAATCTTACAGCTAAAAGATTTTGTAATAGCCAAAAATCGCTAGTCCACCCGAGTCATCGAATCTCGCCAAAACGCGTAAAGAAGGAGCAGATCAATCGTCAAGGACAGAAAGATGTTTTTTATATTAACAATGAAATTATCAGATGCCCGATTCGAGCGCTTATCAGCGGTAATACAGCGACAATAGGACAATGTGATTAGATGCTCGTGGTCTGTACCTTGGCGAGGTAAGTTGGCCTGGGATGGCTGCAGTGTGAAAAGGGTTACCAGCTGGGCCGGGGCCTGACCTGTGGGATAGACCGGATGTGCGATGACGCCTGCCAATCTTGCCTCGCTCAGCACACTAAACTGCTGCATCAGTTTCAGCCTGTTCGCGCCCTCAGGTCCTGTGTGGACAATAAATTAGCTGTCCAATTCCTCCGCTTAAAGACAGTTGGCGACAGAAGCTTTAGCTCTGCAGGTCCTAGACTGTGGAACTCACTTCCACGATTCTTACGCAACGACATCTACTCTCCAACTGCCGACTATGGTACATCTTTTTCAGCGGTCCTGAACTGCTACTTCTATGCTACTCACTACCTCAACTGCTCTCCTAACTCTGCTATGCTTCCCACTTTCTCTTTGTTGTGTGAGACGAAGTCTGTTGGCTACCGAATGCGTACCGAAAGGTGCTTAGGCTGTGAGTGCGCTATACAAAACTCTCCTGCGTAACACCCACATGGTCTTTATGACTTCGTGGAGTTACAGACGGAGATACACATTACATTACATTACATTACACAGCATCCGGCCGATTGGCTGGCATGGCCGATGATGCAGCCACCTACAGAAGGCCACGACGACCAACTGTCCGAGCGTGATTGCAGATAAGCAAGTTCTCTGCTGTGGCTTATATATTCCTTGTTCCCCAGTAGCATGTTGCTAGAAGCCACTCCCTTCATGAGCTGGAGCTCCAGACGAGCTGAGATCCGCCGCGCTAGTGAGTGTCCGTCACTGCAGCCAATGTGTTGCCAATGTGTTCTCGGTTAGTACCACTTGAATGGATTGCTGACCGCCTTCACGATTCTCCTGTCCGAGAGTGTTCTCGCAGGCTGGGAAAGTTGGCTGGGCTCAAGCCCCGAGGCATGTGAATGTGAAGCGCGTGAATATAGAGATTAAGTTCTCTTGGGGCGCTGTATAAATGAATTATATTCTTTTTATTTTTTTTTATTTCGTTCGTTGTTTCCCACGCCCCAGCAGTAGCCTAATGTGCACACGGGTCCCAGCAGTTCTAGTTAGTTCCCCTGTAATTGTTGGCGCATGCGACTTTGCTGCCAAGAGGTTTGTTCGAACTGTCGCCGGTCTTGCTGCCCTAGCCCAGCGACAGCGACCTGGCCAGCGAAGGAGCTGGCCTAGTCGCGAAAAGAAGGAGCTGAGAATCGCGAAGCAGCGTACCAATAAGTTTCGGTTACAAGTCTGCTTGGCACAGCGGTTCGTGGCTTTAGCTGACCACCAGCAACGGGCTTCTGACATATTTAGTAAACCTAACTAATCAGTGAGCTCGGGTAAGCGCTGAAGCAGGATTCTGGCTTTGGTAGAAAACCCATTAAAAACCTGCTTCTCGCATATCCAGCGAACCTAATTAGCTTGCGAACTTGAGAGAACGATTGTGTAGCCACTGTAACTTACAAGTGCACAAGTGCAGCAGTCGTGCGCCGCGGTGGGTTTTATGAGGGCAGCAGGCGTCCAACAACTGCTCGGCCACAGAGAAAATGAGCCATCACGTGCGGCACGTAATCCGATATGGCTTGGACGGCCACCTTCTGCGAACGAATGGTGGAAAGGGAAGAGGAATTAATTAATTGCTACCCGTAGCCAATGGGAGCATAAGAAAAACATCGATTCGGACGGCGTGCCGAGTGGCGTATAGCTTTGCGGCGTATGGAGGCTGTTTGTTGCACGACATCAACCCCATCGGCGAGGGCCGTTACTATGTAGAGTGTGTCGGAAGCCCGTCGACTCAGAATTGAGTCTTCAAAACGGAGAACTTATCCAATCGACCGCTCGTCAATCTCTCACGGTATGCAATAATTCCAAACGCCGTTCGCTTGAGTAAGCGCAGCATGTCTCGGCGGCGTGCATGTCTATTTCAGGAGCTCGGCAATTGCAGCGGCGGCTATCCCAAACTGGAGTACTACTATGGATGGGTTATGGTGGTTCCCGGATATTTGCCAGAGCGGACAAATGCCACTGATTAAGGAAGTAGCAAATCTCCGTTTCAGAAAAGCGCTCGTCTACGCAGTGAATCCCAATGACTCCAGAGTGTATACAAATGAGTTTGTCTAAAGCGCAATGTCATGAGAATATATTGGTCATAATTACTCGAGCAGAGCCACGTTTGGCTATTGAGGGCCCCACAACAGACGGTAACATCGCAATAACTACTCAGAAAGTCTTACTTGGAATTAGATAGAAAGTTAGCACGTGCTAATGTAGTGAATAGCACTGATCTTAAGATTGTGAGTGCAAGATGAACTGCTTGAAAGGCACTGTCCAGACGATGGCTGTAGCATGCGCGGGCCTGTCCAGAGGCCGGACTGACTTGTTGATTTTATTCAGAACTGCACAATATGTGCATAGATATAAAAAAAATTATTATTATCATGTGTTATTGCATCCTCAAGTTCATGCTCAAGTTAAGATACGCTCTTTTCGTGAACTGAAACCGCGTATATTGTCAGACTTCCGTCTGACCTTCGCCTTGTTCCTGTCTCCCTCATCCGGACTTGTAGACAGCGCTTGCCGTGGCTTGAATTGAGCGGCCGGACGATCGTTAAACCTTGCGTATTTCTCGTAAATAACTAAAAAGATGCATCCGGAGACATGCTTTGCAATATACGAGAGTTCTTCAGTTTTCTAGTTTGCAGAACGATGGCTGTACGGTCGTTGCAGCTGCGTCTGCCAAATAGGTGTACTTCTATTCTCTATACCTGCCTAGGTTCCAGCTTTGCATACTTGACAAGATGGCAGTATTACGCATTATTGTACGTCCCACTGCCCTGAAACTCCACATGCTCTAGTAGTGAGGCTTTTTTCACAAATCGCCGCCCATTTATGTGACCGCTGAGTTACGCAGGCGTTCGTTAAAAAAACAAAGACTTATGCTGTTATTGTAGCATATTACTTCGGCGCTGTATTAATTTAGGAAATCAAGCATCTTAGATTTTAGGGACCATGCTGGTATGAAAGGTTGGTACTGAGTGTAGTGCAACTTGCATTTCGTTGGCATCTTAGTGGCTAATGCTTAAAGGCCTGTGCCATGGTTGATATAATAGTAATAATGTAATGTAATGTAATGTATCTCCGTCAGTAACTCCACAAAGTCATAAAGACCTTGTGGGTGTTACGCAGGAGAGTTTTGTTTAGCGCACTCACAGCCTAAGCGGCTTTCGGTACGCATTCGGTACCCAACAGACTTCGTCTCACGTAACAAAGAGAAAGTGAGAAGCATAGCAGAGTCAGGAGAGCAGTTGAGGTAGTGAGTAGCATAGAAGTAGCAGTTCAGGACCGCTGAAAAAGATGTGCCATAGTCGGCAGTTGGAGAGTAGTTTCGTTGCGTCAGAATCGTGGAAGCGAGTTCCACAGTCTAGGACCTGCAGAGCTAAAGCTTCTGTCGCCAACTGTCTTTAAGCGGAGGAAAGGGACAGCTAATTTATTGTCCACACAGGACCTGAGGGCGCGAACAGGCTGAAACTGATTTAGCAGTTCAGCTAGGTACGAAGGAGCCAAGCCGTGGTGGGCCTTGTGGGTCAGCGTAAGAACTTTGCTCTGTATCCTTTGCTCAACCGGCAACCATCCTAGCTCTTTCAGCAGAGGTGACACGTGCTCAAACCGCTGGGACTTGAAGACCAGCCTTGCAGCCATATTAATAGTCCGCTGTAGTGGCGTAATAGCTTTCTTTGGCAGCCCAGCCAAAAGGGAATTACAATAATCAAGCCGAGACAGAACTAAAGAGCTAGTTACATTTTTTACGAGCCACTGTGGGAGACAGCTTCTAATTTTGGATTAGGATCGGATGTGATGGCTAGCCGTAGAGGCAGTCTTCCTAATGAAGCTTTTGAAATTGAGGTAGCTGTCGAACACGACACCTAGATTACGAGCACGTGGTGAAGGTCGCACAATAGCATCACCTATTAGAACAGCAAAGCCTTTTAATCCAGCCACACGCTTAGGGTGTCCTATGAGCAGCAGTTTGGTTTTATTATCATTTAATTTCAGGAAGTTTTCCGACATCCAGGATCGAATATCGGCAAGGCAAGCATTCAGTTTCTCAGTTGCTGCAGCAGATTCCGACGGTTTAAATGACAAATACAACTGAGTATCGTCAGCATAGAAGTGATATCCTATTCCATGGGCCTTAATCACTTTTTCCAGAGGTTGTGTATAAATGGAATAAATGCATTTGATAATAATAATAATAATAATAATAATAGTGCACTTGATAAAGCGCCCTCAGAGAACTCAATCTCTCTCTAGATGCTTTACATTTGCTTCAAAATGAAATGCAATTGAATGGTGAGTAAAATCATGCTTGATAAATAAACGAAATGAATAACACGGTTAGAGGCGACATGCACAGGGTCAGCATGCAAGTGCGGTTGGTGGCGGCATGCACAGTGTCAGCACGCATAAGCACGTGAAGGACGAATCACAGGGACCCGCTAAATGCTGTCCTAAATAGGTGTCGATGCTTTCATTTGAAATAGAAGATTGGTTAACAAACACGAGGACAGCTCTTTCACTTTAATCGAGCCTTTCACTTTCATTGACGATTCATTCATTATTACATGCACGCTCATGCAAATGCTCGCCTGTGCGTGATTTTAGGTGGGCTCGCCTGCAACAGTACGAGTTGTGTGCTCCTGTTGAGGCTGTACGCCCCCAATGTGAAAACCCCTTGAGTGTGTTTATGCCGTGCTCGCAACGTTTTCGTGATCGGCAAGAATTTGACTGCCGGTGCATTCAGATGTTTTTCGTCTCGACCTTAGCTTTATCGTGCGAATGCAGCATGTGTGTTTCGCTGAGACGGCACTCTGTTTGAAGTTATCCTCCGGCACAATCCGAGGTTTTATTAGTGGATGTTCTTGTTAATTTCTTTGGGCGTACACACGTGCGTCTGTGTGCCCGTCTTGTGTCTGCGTGGATTTTTGTTTTTTTCGATACCAGTTTTGCTAGACATGTGTCTGTAGCTGTTTGTTTCCATGTGAATGCTTTCGTATGTGAGTGTTTGTTCAGCAAAAATGCTTGAAAAATCAAACCAGGCCCAGCCCACACTTCCGGATACAGCAGTGTGGCTCACCATCCTGTTTGCTGCGGTACGGTGAATTATATATCACGACTTGAGAACGCCAGACTTTAGCCTTAATTTCATCGATTTCACCTGCTGATAAGGAAGGGTCGCCTTTTACTTGAGACGTCAGCTGTGCAGGACGTCGGCATCTGTGTCCTGTGATTTAAGGAGCCCTGACCAAGGCATGGGATGGCATAAGGCGTTTTTTAAGTTCAGACGGGGGGGGGGGGGTTCGCCCTCTTTCCGAACAGAAGGAACCCCCTATACCGCTTGCATTAAAATATAGAGTTTGGAGTTCAACGTGTCTCCTTACCTGCGTGTGTGGGTGTGTGATTATGTGAATGTGTGTGGGTATGTTCTAATATACATGTGCGTGGGTATGTGCCAATGTACGTGTGCGCTTGTGTGTGTGTGTGTGTGTGTGTGCTCGAGCACGCGAGCGAGAGTTTGAGCGAGAGAGTTTGTGTGTAAGTGTGGGTGCTTGAGTACATGTATGTGGGTGTGTTTTTGTGTGTGTGCTTATGCGCACACAAGTCTGTGGGCACGTGTGTTGGCGTGCTTTCTTTTTCAGTCCGATAGTAATTATCGTTTACCGTGAGCACACAGTGTGCAGTCCTGAGTAAAATCGACAAAATTGGTCCCGAATGATAACAGGCACGCACATGCTGCTGCCATTGTCTGAATGGTGCTTTTTAAGCAGTTTATTTTGCAACCAGAATCTTAAGATCAGTGTTTTTCACCACATTATCACATGTCGTAACTTGCCATCTAATTCCAATACAGACATACGCCACATTTATTGAGATATTAGCGCTTGTTGCGGTGCCATCGCCGGCCAAACGGGGCTCTGCTCGCGTAATTATGACAAATAAATTCGCATGGCATCGTGGTTTAAGTAAACTCATTTTTAGACACTAGAATCATTGGGATTCATTGCACAGATGACGGGTTTCCAAAGCGGAGATTTGCTACTTCAGGAATCACTGGCAATTGTCTGCTATGGCAATTGTAAGAGCCCTGTTACGATTGCCCGTAAGCCATTGTGGGGCCAAATCGTGACAGGGTTATTTAAGTTCTATGGGAGTTACACCAAAGAATGATCGACGTCTCTTGAGGCCCTGGATTACGATCGCTCCTTCACCACTCTTTTATACACCCTCCTCCATTGAAACATGTCGTACTGGAATCGGACATTTCCAGTAACTACAATTTGTAGAAAGAATGAGCACATGACGATTTTAGCTGCTACGTGCATCGTGGCGTAGTCTGTTCATGAGTCAGACTTGTTCAAACGAATGTGAGCTACGTGCCTATGCAGCTGATTAGAATTCTTAGTTGGACGTGGAGCCATTTTATGCCTTGCTGAAGCCTGATTGCTGTGGCTTGGCTCCGAGTTCACTTCATGTCGATTACTCATCTCTGATCCAGGAGGCCGACTTTTAAAGCTCATTGTATCACTCTCCCACTCCTTTTCGCTTGCCCGGTGTTTAAATAGCTGCGTTAATCTACTGGATAATCTATCGAGTCGTGCAAAATAGTCAAGAAGCAAGAGATGAACACTCTGCCGAGCACTCAGCCGAGTGCACTGGCTTAAAACTGCTAGTGGGAACTAAGGATGAAGGACACGTGTAAAGCTATCTGTCTTAATCGTAAAATTTGAGCTCGAGGTTCCTGCAAGATCTGTGGTTGCTGCAAAGAGAGTCTAGCGTTGCTGGAGCGGGTTGTACTTGGGACCCATAAAAGGCTTGCTTTGAAGGGCTGGCTGGCATATTTCCCGGAGACAGGTGCTTAAATGGTAGGCCGGGCTCTGGCTACAAAATAGAGAACCGAGAAAGTTGGTGAAGGCCATGTGTATTACTGGTGAGCTGCCTCGCAGACAATACGATTTCATCATTAAGCGAATGATTTTACTATCCGGGATCCTTATTCCCTAGAGTGACTTCCTAGCTTTTGTGAAGCCGCAGCCAGTAGTAATGCGACAATGGAGCATCGTGCAGTTCTGCCGCGCTGGTTTGGCCCAGTGGTTGAGGTGGCAATCTCGAGCCAAGGTCAAGGTGAATGTATTTGATGACCGAGGTCGTGGGCTTGAGGAGCTCTGTGGCATGCATGAATCGCCTTAATAGAAATCTATTACGGTGTTTTACAATGTCATATGTGCGTACACATCCACACACACACGCACACACACACACACACACACACACACACACACACACACACGCACGCACGCACGCACGCACGCACGCACGCACGCACGCACACACACACACACACACGCACACGCACGAACGCACACACACACACACACACACACACATACATATCCTCTAGTTTGAACTAAGTACTGCGAAATTTAAAATATCTGTAAATTGTTCTAAAAATTTCTCTTACGTCCTATGTCTTGTGAGCACGACTGGCTGTTCGCCTGATGTATTTTGCTCAACACTGAATGGCCTTGGCATTTGGACCTCGAGTCCAAGTTATATACACCAGGAATCCTGCCTGTTAGAAGATTCAGCTTGAAGAATCACCTGCGACATCTCGCTCAGCATTTCACTGTATTTAACCTGATAAGTGCTAGGAGAAACCCCGACTGGCATCGGAACCAAATTGAATACTGCCATTGTACGCCTGCATACGACACAGAATATCAAATACTGCTAGTAGACTTCATCCTGGCTCTGAATCAAGCCAAGTCTTTTAGCTGAATTTCTTTGCTTATTAGCCACTAAGCGTCTGCTTGGTTCATTTCACGTGAGATATTGGTCTGGCTACATCAATGACACGGCTGACGGAGGTTGTTTTAATGTGTAGGATAAAAGGTGTCCATAAATTTAGCGTTGTGGCACCACAACAACTTTTACTCCTTAACAATCGCTGGCTCCACCTGGTGGTTGCCATGGCTTTTGTCAGTGTTCTCTTTAGGTTTCTCGGCACCACGTCATTTGATCCGGGAACTTGTCTGGGCGCCAAGAGCACGACCACTTTTATGGACCTGGTGAAAGCAGATGGCTCTGAGCACTCACTGGCTTTATGTTACTGTATCTGTTGCTTAGCTTATGACCGTAGGCTGACTCAAGCTATCCATTTCATATAATAAGCTATAAATCTATCAGATCTACTTTCCCACTAGGCTAAGCATCGTATCACTCGCTTTTTGGAATCTAACTGTTTACCTATACCTCGCACAAACCTCAAATCCTTCGGAGATCGTGCCTTTAGTTCGTATGCTTCCAAATCCTGTAATTCACTCCCGACTTGCATCACAATATTTCCTGACTTGACCACATTTAAGAAGAAACTAAAAACACATATATTTATTGGAGCATTTAGTGGGTCAATGTGATTCGACCTTACGTGCTTATGCGTGCTGACACTGTGCATGCTGCCACTAACCATACTTGCATGTTGACCCTGTGCATGCCACCCCTAACCATGTTATTGCTGTTTTTTATTGAGCATTCTACCACCAACTATTCGATCGTGCTTTTTTTGCAGCAAATTTAAAGTGCCTAGCTGATCGAGTGCTCTGAGGTCGCTATATAAAATTTACTATTATTATTATTACTCGACCAAGATCCATTTCCTGGTCTTTCGTTGGCATGACATTGACATGGTTACAACAGAATGAGTAAGCCACTACGGATGTTCTTCAAAAATTCAGTATCTTTGTGTGCTGAGCAGAGGAGCAAATAACGCTCCCATGGCTCGTTTCGATGGGTGATGAAATGCACTGTAGTCTATTCATTACTTTTTCTAAATCGTTATTGTGAGGGTGATCTAAATAGATAATAGTGATTCCT
The DNA here is from genome assembly GCA_009760855.2 of Cristatella mucedo. Taxonomy (NCBI): domain Eukaryota; kingdom Metazoa; phylum Bryozoa; class Phylactolaemata; family Cristatellidae; genus Cristatella; species Cristatella mucedo. The sequence continues at coordinate 13,007,410 of WPIO01000006.1, read as the reverse complement.
ACAGCCAAAAGTCTTGTACATTTAACTAGAACCGAATACATTGGAAATAAAAGCGTTTTAACCATCGTATGACTGTCCTTACCCAATGTCTCACGTGATTGAAAAAATAACCCAACGTGCGTTCTTTCCATATGAGCCACTTCGATGCAGTTTTCCCGTACCGAGAAGACCTGTAGAAGGTAAGAGCCAGTCCGTCATTTCCGAATCGTAGAATAAAGGTTTACTTTTGTCTCTTATGTAGGATTTTCAAGAAGCTCTGAAGTTGCCACTGGTGTTTATTGCCTGGACGCTAGTTTCGCTCTCCATATACAGTAGCTACCGAGTCAAGTGCCGGATTTCAGCAGCTACAATTTCTCTGTGCTCCGAAGGAAGCAAGAGCTCTTCTTGAGCTTAAAAAGAAGCATCGCCATATTTCTGTACGCCCAAGTAATAGTGGAGGTAGTTATTATAATAATCCACACCATTATCACGAATATGTGATAATCCGACGCTGTGTTTGTCATACCTAAGTAGAAATGGAGTAGAACACAACCGGGCACTCCAAGGCCATTGACAGACGGGAGCAATCGATGCAATTAGCTTAAGAATATAACTAGGGAAATGAGCTCCGAACAAAAAAATTAAGCAAAAATCTTAAACGTTAAACTAAACTTTAGCCTCAATGCAATTGTTTGTGTTGAATCTAACTCGGATTTTTAAAAAAAACCGGCAGCTTCCTCTCGCCTCTTGGGGGCGATCCAAGCAAGTACAGTGATAGCAGGTGATATCAAAATCAAAGGCTTAGCTGACCTCGCGCGAAAGAAAGCTTAGCTCCAAGCTTGAGAACGGCTAAAAGCGCATTGTCAAAAAATAATGATTTTAACGTTTTAGTCTAAGCATGACGGCAGTTAGCGGACACGTTGGATCAGCATCGTGGTGGATACCGATAATCTTTTTGCTTTACAACGTGCAGCTGTCCTGCCCAGCGACATTTAAAAGGTCAAAAATAACACTAAAAGACAACGGCTACGAAGGTATCTTGATCACGATTGACGAAAATGTCAAAGCGAGGGCGGAGCTGCTTGATAACATCAAAGTAAGCAGTCCTTTGCCGCTCTGTTTGTGCGAAGTTTGTCTATGGATTTGTAACGTCTCACTAAACACTTTCAGATCGTGACAAAACCCTACGTTCACGTCGCCTGTCGTTAACTTGCTTCCGCCGTGTAGCAATTTCTCTAGCCTGCGCGCACCAGCTTTCAATCAAGCAGTGTCTGGACTTAAAGGTCGTGTCCATTCTCGGTCTCTCATCCTCTTGGTCTGGCTAAGCAGCTGTCCTCTATATTAAATGGATATTCAACAAGAGGACGCTGTGGGCCTAAATAGCTAGTAGCAAGCATTCTATACGTGTACGGGTACGCATAAAATGCACATCAGAACGAAAACGACAAGTCCAGCAGGGTGAAGGGAGAGCTGAACGGAGCAGATGCCTCTTGAGCTGAGACTTAACGGATGCCTGGTTCTGCCTGGAGCTGGCGGCCGTACCCGGAAGGGAGTTCAAGGCCTTGGTGAATACGAGTACAAAGTTCGATCAAAAAAATGTTTCAATTCAGTGCTAGGTCCGGCAAGATTACCAGGTACTGACGACGAGCGGGTGGTGCGAGAGAGAGAGAGAGAGAGAGAGAGAGAGAGAGAGAGAGAGAGGGAGAGAGCATTGGTAGAGCAAAAGTTTACCCGTACAGACTCACTCACTCAGCCCTTTGGCTGATTCTTATTAATAATCACAAATGCATTAGAGTAGAGCTAGCACGACCTTCTGAGTTCCGCAAGATTATGACAATGAACATTTTAACGAGTTGAACAGTTTTGTAGAGAGAGCTTTATTAGAGAATTAAATGTATATCCAGGACGGCTTGGATACAAAAGTGTTCTCCTGTGGAAGTTACATCTTTGATGGCAGACTAGACTAGCTGCCGACTGTTTTGCTGCAACAGTGGCAGGCAGACAATTAAGAGCGCTTAGCTGGTAGTCCTTAACAAAGGTAGAAATTTGTTAACAGAGGCGTGATCTAGACGCGTTCGAAGCCTCCGATGCCGACTGCAAGTTAGTGCTCTGATTCGGATGCAACGGATATCAAAATGCAGAGCGAGCAGAGGGCCGTCTGCCACGAGATTTAACGAAGAGAAAGAATTTCGCCTTGAACGGGGACGATCGTGCATACTCCGGGTTACCTGTCCAGTACTTTTTTTTGGTCAAATCAAGCTGCTCTACTATTCGGCCTGTGGCGTGTGAAGTCTTTGATTTGAATTGCCGCTTGAAGAATTGCCTGCCAGTCGTGCCGAATCGTGCGCCACTGCCTGAATGAGTTTTTCTTTTAAAATTTTAATTTCCGTCGCCAAGTGGAACCTGTATGGCTGCTGTGGTCAGCGACCATAACTAGTGCATTGCAACATCGAACACTCGGCAGAGAAGGCGAGCCCTACCGATCGCCGGCAAGCGGCGCTGCCTATTTGCAGAGTTACGACTCGTTCTCGAAACGCGAAATGAGCAGGTCGCCTCCTCACCTATAACGTTTCTGGCGCTGCCGTAATTACCGTTGAGCTTAGGGGTTGCGATTTATTTTTGGCGCGAACCGGACGACCGAGATGCAAAGCGCGTAGAACTGGGCACAGCGTCGCTGCTCGTCCAGTTCAGCGCTCGTCCCCGTTCTCCTCGCAATCACTCGTCCAGACAGCCTCGCGCGCGGCCCCCGCCCTGTATATCCACGGCGCTCGTAGAGAAGAAGCAACTAGCCGCGCCGTTTCATGCTGCCGCCAGAGGTCGTTCATTCCCGCCCCCCCTTATAGTGCACCGGCGGAGACGCGTCCCCTAAAGCAGCGGCGGTAGGGGGGAGGAGGGCCCCGGAGCTTCGCGTCCATAGTTTGAGCTATCCACCCCCATCCCCTGCCCAACGGAGACACAACCGAGTCTCCGCTCGCGCAGGCGTTAACGCAGTGGCCGCGAACGGCCCTGCCTAGCCAGCGGCCTGGCTCTTTCATCCAGAGACCTCATCTGCCATTTCCAAGATTAGCTGGAAGAAGCGCTGCGGCTTCATTTACATATTGTAATGTATTGTTACGTAATGCATCTCAGTCTGTAAGCCCATGAAAGTCAGAAAGACCATGTGGGTGTTACGCAGCAGAGTTTTGTATTGCGCACTCGCAGCCTAAGCGGCTTTCGGCTACGCATTCGGAAGCCAACAGATTTCGTCTCTCGCAACAAAGAGACAGTGGGAAGCATAGCAGAGGGAGAGAGAGAGAGACAGGAGAGAGAGAGAGAGAGAGAGAGAGAGAGAGAGAGAGAGAGAGAGAGAGAGAGTCAGGAGAGCAGTTGAGGTAGTGAGTAGCACGGAAGTAGCAGCTCAGGACCGCTGAAAAGGATGAGCCATAGTCAGCGGCAGCAGGAGAGTAGCTGTCGTTACGTAAGAATATTGCAGACCAATGAGCTGGGTTCTCTACGCAACTAAGCGCTATGGCACATTTTCGCCAGCACTCGTTCAACTAGCCCCGCCCCAACGTTCGGCCCGGCAGGTCGCCCAGCACTTTTTTAAAATGCAGCTCAACAAAATATTCTTTGTGGAGCTCTGATCGATATTGCCTATTGCAGACATTGTCGCTAGACAAAAATGGCCGCTATGCTTGTCGGGCTTCCTTAGGGTTCGTGCCGTTCCAGAGACTTCGTGCACGTGCTAACCTCCTGCTAGGCGCATTCACAGAAGAGTTCACTGCACGGGTCGCGGCAATAACCGGTGGGAGGAGACGAGAGATCATTGTTTTCTAATTCAGCAATAATATTAGTAATATAATTAATTTATATAGCGCCCCGAGAGAACTTAATCTCTATTCAGGCGCTTCACATATGCCTCGGGGCTCGAGCCCACGACTTCAGTTAGACCTTGGTCGGGGCGAGCACCTTAACCGCTAGACCAAACCAGCTCGGCAAGCAAGAAGCCCGAGCGAACTTGCCTGCTCTCGTAGTGAGCTGGATCACTGTCGGCATCAATCTTTCTAATATCCGGCCGTGGCCATGAGCCACGGTGAACTCTCGCCATCGTGTTCCTTGAACTAGCCTTCAACTTGAGCCGTGATGCTTCATGTTCATGGGTAGTTTTCAAGAGCAACGTACAATGTGCATTTGTTCACAGCAAATATTTCTAGCAGGCCTTACTGTTTCCGTACCCAGCACTTTGCAAGACTTAACAACCGCCTACGATTTGACTTTTCGTCGGGCTACGTGGTATGCAATCGCATCCATCCGTATACTGTCGAGGTTCTTATGCTTATGAATAGCGAGATATCGTACCAAGTGCCCTGTGCACTCTCGTTGCTTGCCGTTCGACAGCAAGCGGGTGGAGCTTGATGGAGCGCAAGGCTGAAAGGTGCCAGTAATAATTAGTCTAGGAGGACCGTAGTAACTGATGCAAATCTCTGTATTTAGGTCACAAGGTCAAGGTCGGAGACCCGCCGCAATCGTACATTCCTGTTGTAACTGTCGCAACGACGGCGCATAACAGTCCACAAGATTTTGGTCTTGGGCGAGATCTGCGACTAACTAGGGCCATCACTTCGGATCATTATGTCAAGCACAAGTTCTCTGCCTCCAGCATATCCTTGGGAAAGACCACTTTTGCTGTGACAGCGGCCAACCGCGAAGATTCTACAGTCAAGGCCAAACCTATCTAGGTATTGAAAAACCAAGTCGGTAGGAACGGCTTCGTGGCACTAACTCCGTATGACCAAGTCAGCGTCAGCACAGAAGGGTTAAATGATCCCCACGTAAGAAGGCCTACTACGTGTGCGAAGGGATTTGAAGACGTTTCCGGCATTGTTTCCACGGTTTGCAGTTGCTGTTCCCAACAACTGGAACACGTGCGCCTTAGTTATTTGTTCCGACGACGACGCAGCTGCATTCTTTGGTAGTACTGAAGTTTCTGGCTACAAGTCGCATATGCTGCACTGTGCACCTTAAAAAATAGCGTCCGCGGAAATTAAGCCGATAAAGAAGGAATGGCCAGCGAAGCTGCCAGGAGGCGCCAGAGGTGCCAGACCCACATCAGGAGATCAGGAAATGCTTTCGGACTGCTAGACGCTCATGGCGATCTTGAATTCAATGACGCAGGGTGAGTGACATGGCGTGTAATGTTTCAGGAGACCGAATGCTGTTTCAGCACCTAGCCGCCTAGTTTAATAATAATAATAATAATGCACTCGATAAAGTGCCCTCGGAGAACTTAATCTCTTTCTAGGCGCTTTTCATTTACTGCAAAGTGATACGCAATAGAATGGTGAGTAAAATCATGCTTGAAAACAAAATAAATAACATGGTTAGTTAGGGGTGACATGCACAGGGTCAGCATGCAAATGTGGTTAGTGGCAGCATGCACAGTGTCAGCACGCATAAGCAGATGAAGGACGAATCACAGGGACCCACCTAAATGCTGTCCTAAATAGGTGTGCTTTTAAGTTCCTTTTAAATGTGGTCAGGTCAGGGGATGTTCTGACACAGGTCGGGAGGGAGTTCCAGGCTTTGGGAGCATACGAACTAAATGCACGGTCTCCAAAAGATTTGAGGTTTGTACGAGGAATTTGTAAACTGTTGGATTCCGAAAAGCGGGTGGTACGATGCTTGGCCTGATGGGGTAGAATATCTGAGAGATAGGCTGGAGCCATAGAATGACGGGACCTAATTTAACACCAAAGCTCAAGATTTGCTCTAATTAGACTGGCAGACGAAGTTTGTTGCGGAACAAAGGCACGAAGAACGGACACGGCAACGGCGGTTAATTTTTGTATGTCAGTGCTCATCGCAGTAAATCTCACTACTTAGTCTACGGTGACGCTGCCGTCGGCTCACGCTGCCAATAGATCCAGTGACGTTGGCCAGCAGCGAAGAGCCGCCAGCCAGTGAAACCGCTGCAGTTGAATACTTTTGTTCCGGAGAGACAGATGCTCAATCGAATCGTACCTTCACACAAACTCAAGCCAAATATTGTTCATTTTATAAGTGCGCAAGCTTAAGCACACTATATTTAGCAGGAAAGCGCTTCACGCTGATCCTCGTCAAATGAAATCTTTCAAGATCTTATCCCAGCACACTTTCCTCGGGACAGCAATTCTCGTCAAGTCTCCAATGTGTTGGGCCACCGGCTGGGCCGGCATGTTGGACACTATTTTCACAACGAGGAGAGTACGCGATTGCGTGAGATTCTGTGCAGGGAACTCAAGCTACATTGTCAGTAACTTTGACTAAAAAAATTGCAGCGTTTTACAGCTTATTTTATAACAGACTGCGGATTGCGGCTTAGACGTTCTGGGACATAAGAATAATAATAATACACTTGATAAAGCGCCCTCAGAGAGCTCAAATCTCTTTCTGGGCACTTTAAATTTGCTGCAAAGGAAACGCGATCGAGCGGTGAGTGGATATCATACTTGACGAACAGCATAAATAACGGGGTTATGGGTGACATGCAGAGGGCATGCTGTTAGGAAAGTCAATTTTGTGAGAACGCGCCTACGAAATCGCAAAAATTGTAGTGGATCATACCGGAACACCGTTGTCTTAAAATGTAAGTTCTTAACTGCAGCCTCACGCTGCCTGTTTTGGAAATGACAGGTGGATCGCGGTAGGAAAGGATTGCCCGGTCGCTCGCTGGGCCGGGCAGGCAGAGGCCATTTGCATGAGAATGCGAACGTGCAATCGCGTGACATTTGGCCGATAAACTCGGAATACAATTGTCTACAATGTGGATAGATGCCGAAGCTCCGCGATGCTTATTTTTGAAATGCCAAGTGATCGCAGTGGGTCGAAGCTATTCGCGGACGCTCCACTTTGTGTACATTGCGTGAACATCCTACAAGGTCATGATTTGGGTGAGGCCTCTAGTCAAATGAAGTAGCGTGCAAATAAATCTCGAAAAAGCCAAAGTGACTCACCACTGTTGGAGCAATGATGAAGTTATTCTGCATCGTGTCTTCTGGTATGAATGCTCTCTTGGTACAGCCGATCCTATTTCTTCGCGAGCAGCCATGGTAATGGATAGGTGCCAGATTCATCGGTGACCCTGAAGATTTTAAAGCCCAAAAACCCAGCAGGTTATGTTAACGGAACGCAATATTTAAAGGCGTTTTTACTTGAACACTCTCGCGGTAGATGAAAACGTTGCCTAACCTTTACAAATTTTTACAGAAAGCTGGGCAATCAGAAAGTTGTGCCGGTTGGAAAAACTTACTATTTAGCTTAACATTAGCAATTGGAATCGCATTAAAGGTGCTCCAATGTGGCTTCACGCGACGTGTCCTTGATAAAGCATGATGCACTGCCACATGTTTGATAATGTAATAATAATAATAATAATGTACTTGATAAAGTGCCCTCAGAGAACTTAATCTCTTTCTAGGTGCTTTACATTCGTAATGTAATGTATCTCCGTCTGTAACTCCACAAAGTCATAAAGACTATGTGGATGTTACGCAGGAGAGTTTTGTTTAGCGCACTCACAGCCTAAGTGGTTTTTGGTACGCATTCGGTAGCCAACAGACTTCGTCTCACGCAACTAAGAGAAACTGGGAAGCATAGCAGAGTCAGGAGAGCAGTTGAGGTAGTGAGTAGCATGGAAGTAGCAGCTCAGGACCGCTGAAAAGAATGAGCCATAGTCGGCAGTAGGAGAGTAGTTGTCGTTGCGTAAGAATCGTGGGAGCGAGTTCCACAGTCTAGGACCTGCAGAGCTAAAGCTTCTGTCGCCAACGGTCTTTAAGCGGAGGAATGGAACAGCTAATTTATTGTCCACACAGGACCTGAGGGCGCGAACAGGCTGAAACTGATGCAGCAGTTCAGCTAGGTACGAAGGAGCCAAGCCGTGACGGGCCTTGTGGGTCAGCGTAAGAACTTTGCTCTGTATCCTTTGCTCAACCGGCAACCATCCTAGCTCTTTCAGCAAAGGAGACACGTGCTCAAACCGCTGGGACTTGAAGACTAGCCTTCATCAGAAGTGCGTACAATGCACGGATACCGATGAGAACCACTCGTTCAAACAGATAGACTTGAGATGAATTGAACATTACTCGTGGGGCAAGCAAATATGGCCTGCTGTAACGTCGCGTTAGGGAAACGACCTATTCTAAGATTCCATTGTTGAAATCTGCGTTCCTTGTGAGCGTCTCGAGCGGTTATTGCTGAATGATCTGCAAAGAACACTTAGAATTCACTGTAATCACCTCATCATACCTAAGCGCGTGTCATGCATTAATTAGCTTATACCGCTGAAAAATCATAAGACTCAAAAGAATTTATCTTGGAAGAAGGGCCGAAGTATCAAATGAGCTAGCTTGTGAACCCAAAACATAAGAATTCTTTAAATGAAGTTATTTTTAATTTAAATTAATTTAAAACTTAAATGTATACAATTTGAGGAATTTTTTCTTCGAATTTATTTATGTAAATGGCGCGATCTTTTTCCCTGCTGGGCTGCAACGATAACCTAATCAGCAGTGACTTTTATTTACGTACTTATGGGACATGTGACATGGCCGTAAACCAAAAGATGTTTTTTGTGAAGACAGACCTACCCTTGAGTCACAGATCCAAAATAATCCAGAATGCTGGAAGGATCGTGCTGTAGCATTGCATCAAAGTGAAATGGTTGGTACCAGGGTCAAGTGGAAGGGCCGATGACATGAGTTTGGCTCCATGTGGAATTTTTGGTGCAAATAAAGGAAAAGTTCAAGCGAAAATGAAATCCGCATATGATCCGATGAGCCGAAAGGGGTAATGATAGAGGTCAAAAGAGTACAATTTTGAAAGAAAATAAAATTAACTTACAAAATTTTGTGTGTTGCCTTCACTAAGGCCTGTGGCCTTGAAGTCGAGCACTCAGGCAGATACACTTAACACATTAAATCATTTTGGAGAAAGCCAAATCAAATGGGTTATTGAGATGGATATTAAAGTCGCCAAGAACAAGAGGACCACGACACCTAGCTCAAAGGACAGAGAGAAAACTAGAAAAATTGTATGTGAAGCTGCGATTGTACGTGGTGGATGATAAATTACTGCCGCTTCAACTCAGCACTATCCGTACAGAAGATAAGAGATAATTTGTGGAAGAATTGTCTACATAAGTTGCAAAGTTTAGGACCTGCAGAGCACAGGCTTCTGTCACCAGAAGTCTTCAAGTGCTAGAATGAAACAGCCTATTAATTATTGTCCCTAGAAGATCTGACGGTACGAGAAGTCAGAAATTGGAGAATCAGTTAAGCTTGCTATGGACAAACCAAGCCTTAGGAGGTCTTCTAGAGCAGAGAAAGACTCTTGCTCCGTGTCCGCTGATCAACCCAAAGCCATCGCAGCACCTTCAGCACAGGAAAGCATTTGGCGGGTACTTGGCGTTGTTTTTTATGTGCTTATGCGTTCTAACATTGCATGCTGCCACTAACCACATCTACATGTTCATAGTGTGCATGTCGCCGCTAACCCTTTTATGCTTGTTGACATTGTGCACCTATCTTTAACCATTCGATCATGCTTACTGTACAGCATACGCAAAGTGCCTAGAAAGTGATTAGGTTATCCAAGGATGCTGTATGAATACATTATTATTATTTCAAGAGAAATATAGCTAAACCTCTTAGATTTCTTAATAAACTTTTCAGTCATATTTATCGTCTGCAGCAAGGCTTAAAGGCTTTGGTCGGTAGCCCAGACTTAACTGCGTAATAGTACTCAAGTCTAGCCGGAACCAGGGAGCTAATAAGATCTTTAGCTAGCTATCGTGGTAGAAAATCTCTCATCTTAAACAGGAATTGAAGAAAGTGCCTTACTACGGAAGCAGTCATCTTGATGAAGCTTTTACGTGTCAAGAATACATCAAAAGGATGCATTAATTCCCAACACGTGATGACCATTGGATTGCAGCATCAGCAATCTAAAGAGTTAAGTCTACTAAACCAACAACACTCTTAAGGTGTTTTATTTGTAAGATATCGATTTTGTTATTTTTTAAATTATAAAAATGTAGCGAAATGAAGGGTAGAATGTCTGCAAGGAAACCGTTCAGTTGAACAGTCGCTGCACCTGACTCCGATGGCTTAAATGACATGTACAGCCAGGAAAGCGTGAAAGTGATAGCCGATCCAATATGCACTACAATCACTTTTTTTTAAAAAGGTCTGTTAAAAATAGAGAATACCAAAGGACAGAGAGCGTATCCTTGCGGAACTCCACAGGTCCCTCATCTGTTGGATGAGGCATGACACTGCACGGACTGGACGTGATCGGACGAGAATGATTCGAATCGCGCCATAGCTGAACCAGGAGTGACATTACCGTCATCATCGTTGCGAATCAGAATGTCAAGGATCGCCGCCAGGGAGAATCCATTTCAGTGGAGTGATGTCGCTTGAATCCCAGCCGAAATTCAGGCATCCATACGGTTAACAAACTTAACTTATAAAATTAAGGAGTGTTAAGTGGTCATTGCGAGTACTGAGCAGCATACCGAGTTTGGCGTCGCGGAGAATTCATTTACGTTCATGAATTAGCTGCTCGCCGTTACTTAATAATTATAATGAAGTTACTTTCTCTCTGGCACATAAATAGAGTTTTGCTGCTGCAAAATGGGAAATAATTAGGCCATGTGCAATGAAAACAGGATGCACTCACTTTTGCATTTCCGCGAGACGCTCTGGCTTCTTTTCGTAACAGCATGTGATTATCCGACACCTCCAGCCAAATACGCATGATGAGTCTTTCTTGTTCGGAACTGTTTGTTATTGTCGCTCTCTGCATGTATTCAACTCCTAAAAACAGCATTCATTGGTAAATATTTAAGCTCCTGCTAAATCTGAAATTACTGTAGGCATCCGGCGGAGAGATCTTTAGCTATACCCGTGGATTTTTTGCCCGGGATGGGGTAAGGCGCTCAATCTTCAGCACCCAGGTCGTGGGTTTGAGTCCAGCAGTGGGTATTGGAAAGCATTGCCCACCGCAAGCGACGGTGATAGCCGTTAAGGTTCCACAGCCGCCGTGTGACTGAGGCTGATGCATTAGCTAACTTCAAGCCCGCGAGCCTTAACCCCGAGGTAAGACGGTCGTCCTTCACTCATTCAGCCGGGTCTGTTCGAGTCCCCCAGCATGCACTGCTATGACGTGCCCGTTGCAAGCGGAAGCGGATAATCGTTGAGGCTCTCGTCTTGCTGCTAAATAAACCAGTCTGACAAAATGAAAGCTCCGCTTTCATCAAATGCGTGCAGCATCGAGGCGTGACGCGTAAGTCCGTCGTATACGGCTGTCGACCGAGAGACGCATGGCCGTAAGTCGCCATTGCTGCTTGCAAAGATGTTCATGCAGCCTGCTCAATAAATGGAGGAAACTTTGAGTGCAGAGTTATTTTCGAGACACCAAGAATGTAAGACTTTCCGCGGTATCTGATGTTTGGTTGCGGAACGTCCGTGTAAGGGCAAGGCCTGGCAGAATGTCCACGATGATTGCAAGTAATTGCAAATGTCTAGCCAGAATATTGTGTTTACAGAGGTTGAGTCTTGTCATATTCGCCTAAATCATTGTGAGGGCTGAAGGGAATGCGTATGCTCATCCCCTGAATGAAAGTGGCGATACGACCTGATAAACTGCTGTACTGCACTGTTACACAGGAGCTTATTATGTGTGGTAAGAGACGTCAGAACTTTTACCTCTACCGATAGATATATCTGTATTTAAATTAAATAACTACGAAGGTATCCACGCTCAGAATCTGACCAATTGACCAAGTACTAGTCCTTAATGACTGCCATCTTTATCTCCATCACGCATTGAAGATAGATTTGGTCCGTCAAAGTAGCCAGTGTCACAATTTGTTCATTCCTTCTATGAAGAGTCTGCGCTGACTAGTGGCGGTGTGGTTCCGAAGCCAATGAAAGTTGAGAGAACACTGCCTCCAAACGGTCTACAGAAGCCGCAATGGTAGGAATGGCAGTATCAGACACTATCGCGTCTTTCAGCTCTTAGCTACATAACGCAAATAATGATTGCGTAATGTAGTTTGAAATGCAAGACGACGCGATCGAAGGCAGTCGGTCGTGCGACTGGCAGCGAAGAAGTTCATTCAGAATGGATGAATGCCTCCTCTGTAATCTCTTCTGTGACTAGAAAAGGAATCATTTCTGGTCACAGTCACTATCAGTTAAGGCAGATGGGAAGACGACTCCTCACAAATAAGAGCCGTCCATAGTATATATTCGAGAACGCGCCCGAGCACGTACACGCGCACGCGCACACATGTTTCTAATATACCTCGGGGCTAAAGCCCATGACTTCAGTCGTTAAAGGCCAGCATCTTAACCCTTGGGCCAAGCCAGGACGGTATGTAGTTGCTCTCAGTGTAGCCTATTGGTTGGGTACATTCAGTTTGGTCCGCCTGAGGATTTAGCTGAAGCAGTAGTTATGGGGTTTACGAAGTACACGCGTTGGTGCTACCCAACGCGAATCGTATGTGATGCAAATACTTTATACGTGAAGGAAAAACAGTAATTGGCAGGCGCGTATAAGGCTTTTTCAGAATTTAGGTTCGCCGACCTAACCATTATTCAGTAAGTCGGCAAATAGCTACCAGCACCTCTATATATAAATGAAAAAAATATATATAATATACTAGCTGTGCTGTTATCCGGTGAAACGTATCTACAAAGCCATCTCATTGAAGAAATATTAAAGTGAAAAAAAATTTCACACCCACTTCTATTGACGCTTAACCCTAAACTCTAATTCAAATTAAGAGTCCACCTTCTTATCTTGACGCAGTGTCGGTTCAGGAATAAAGAATGCACTTATTTGGTAAGAAGATCGTCTACGCTTCGTCTCGCTTTTGTCACCGAGCTCCGTTCTTTCGCCTTCACCTGAATTTGCAGCAAGCTTTGCTTGATAAGCCGCGGTTAGGACCGCTGTGATTTTATTCATGAACGACGTTCTGTTCCGAAGTCAATCTCGCTGCTATACACTCGGGCATGGCTTTCGCACTGCTTTACGGAGTGCTCATTATGTACTCATAGCCTTTCAGTGTGCTGTCTTTCGTGGGCCGAGTTGTCAACTTCGTTTGTATCGTTGCATGTGCCGTGATGATGCACTTATCCAGATGGAGTCTGTGAACGAGCCACACGCCTGCTGGGACTTTGATTATGATTGCCATCGATAAGCATGACGCACAATTCTCTGGTCCGTCTGCTTGCACGAACCCTTATTTCTCACAAATCAGGGTTAGAGAATATAAGTAAACACAATCGGTGTTCCTGTTGTTTGTGTTTACAAGCTAGGAATAACTACTTGTAGGCTACATTCAGCCAAGCGTCACAAGATCTACTGTCAGCTACCAGAAATCGAGTATTTTTTCGGAATTTGATAGTATTTTTGCCAGAAAAATGGTCTGAAATTTGCAAGTCATCACTGTATCTTTGTCAGAAGTCAACGAATGAATCTGCAGAAACGGTAGGCAGTACAAATGGCCTCTTTAAACTGACATAAGAGTTTGCTACATACGTATGTAGAGTTTTTAATACTTGCTTCATTGCATTGTATTGAATTCAATATGTTGTGGTTCGTATTATTAATATAATAATAATTATTACTATTATTATTGTTTGTCGGATTTTTATACACATGTCGCAAGGCCAACATTATTATTGGAAACAGGAAAGTACCATTTACAAGGCAAAAAAAGGGATGTGGCCAAGAAGGTGACTTCATTTATATTTCAACTGAGAATTTTATCAAGAAAGAACAGAAGGGTTTTAAACTTAACGGTATGTTACATTTTCTGTATGAATATGCATATAGATGTACTAACTCTGCGGCTCTATGCGTGCAAAAATCTAGATATATGCAAGTATATATTTTAGAGGTGGGTTCTTTGCTAATTATTTTCCAATTGTTTGACAGTGAAAAATATCATTCACGAATGGGCGCACCTAAGATGGGGTCTCTTTGATGAAATAAATTCACGAAGAGGTGTTTTTCCTACGTGCTACAAGTCTCCAAAAACGGGAAAAATCCAGTACAGTGCTTGTGCTCTTGATTTTCCTGTTCGGAATGATAATTCCTGCTTTTTAAATGAAACTCAATGTCAAACGAAGGAATGCAGAATGAAAATAGCCAACAGCACCTGGAGCTCCTACATGTCCAAACTTGACGGTGAAGTAAGTATTCTGAGGCTGAAATTAATGCATGTCATCTCTGGGCTTTTAGTCTTTTCTTAATCTCCACTCAGCAAATTTACGAAAGCATTATCAAAATGGAGTTGATGAAACACACGATCCTCAATATTCTGTATATTCTACTATAACTTGAGCTCGTTATACCTTTCAGGATGCACAGTATTTCTGCGACAATGAATCGAAGGACTCTTCGCCACTGCATAATGCTGAATCCCCGTCGCCACAAAATCAATTATGCAAGGGCAAAAGTTCATGGGAAATAATGAGACGGCATGAAGACTTCACCTCGACAAGCAAGTGATTAGCAGGCAATGCTAACGTAGTGTACGGCTGTACAACTTGATAATATGCTGCGTATTTTATAGCACAGGATTCATGATATGTTAAATATCATGCTTGAAGGCTTCTCACTTTAAACTCAGAGGATCATTTTTTGTCCACCATAAAATCAGGTCACTCGGCTAATCTATTCAGGATTCGGTCTGTAGCTTTTATAACTTGGTATCGTTTAAGTCTCGGCTGAATACTCACTCACTCACTTTCCGCTCAGCATTCCCTTACAGCGCTGCGAACTTGCCCTTATTTACCTGTGTGCTGTGTGCTTTTTGCCTTTGAGAATGCTTCCGCTAACCATTCGATCGTGCTTACTTTGCAGTAAATGTAAAGTGCTTAGAAAGAGATCGAGTTCTCAGAGGGTGCTATAAAAATGCATTACTATTAAATGTCTTATTATATCTGTGCAAGACCCAGCCCTTTCCAGCTAGAGGATCAACCAGGCGATCGTCCTGAGCACCTTCTTATGTGCTTTATTTAGCGAGCGCTGACCCGAGCGTGATTTTGAATGCTTATCTAAGCACTACAAATTACTTTGATTATTATTAGGGATACGGATATTGTTATAAGCTGAGACCGTGAGCAGCTACAGCTGGTTTTTATTTCACGGTGCTTTTTATCAATTGCTTCGCAAAGCTTCAGGTCCTGTATGGACTATAGATTAGCTATTCCATTCCTCCACTTCAAGACCGTTAGCGACAGAAGCTTTAGCTCTGCAGGTCCTAGACTGTGGAACTCGCTTCCACGATTCTTACGCAACAAAAGCTACTCTCCTGCTGCCGACTATAGCTCATCCTTTTCAGCGGTCCTGAGCTGCTACTTCCGTGCTTCTCACTACCTCTACTGCTCTCCTGACTGTGCTATGCTTTCAACTTTCTCTTTGTTGCGAGTCAAAGTCTGTTGGCTGCCGAATGCGTACCGAAAGCTGCTTAGGCTGTGAATGCGTTATACAAAACACTCTTGTGTAGTAGCCACATAGTCTTTATGGCTTTGTGTAATTGCAGACGTAGATACATTACATTACAGTACATCAGAGCAGATAAGAGCAGATCTTACAAGCCCAGTCACTATGTCGCAAAATTAAGGACCAGCTTGAGTTTGATATGCTTATGTATGCAAGCCTGAGTTGTATACTAATTTATATAGCTCAAAGTAGGCAGACGTGAATATGTAGCTACTATGATCATCTAGGGGAAGTTCAATTTATTTTCGGTAGCCCAGACTCTGAGAGCAGACAATAGCAGATAAGTGGGACGTGTCGGCATGACTACAATTGCATCATTATGAAAATACTGTGCCTTAACCAGCTCGGGCTAATTATGCGAGGCTGATAAGCCTATACAGTTTGCCTATTACTACAGGAGATAAATAGCTGCATTTTCATAGTTTGACTTTCTCAAAGTAAAGTAAAGTTTGTATCCTTCACCAGCCTTATTTTAATAGCTGCAGAAGAACCTTAACGGCTATAATTCCTGCTTGAATTATGCAATAAGAACTTCCTGCTGATGGACTCTAACCTATCATCTGGTTTGTGAAGTGCGATCACGATGCCGCTGAGCTACGGACCAGAGAGTTGTTAATTGGAGCATCCCTAAATTACCAGGACGCACCTTTGCCGCATTGTATGTCGACTCTGTTCAAGTACGTTCATGTGAATTGCATACTAATCGGTCTATTCGGACAGTTTAAACCTCACGAGGATGTTATAATTAATTCAAGGACAGAATTAATGAGGGAACCGAAGGTGCTTTTTGCAAGCAACGAACAATGGCTGAGAGCAGTGCAGTCTGATAATAATAATAATAATAATAATAATAATGCACTTGATAATGCGCCCTCAGAGAACTCAATCTCTCTAGGCGCTTTACATTTGCTGCAAAGCGAGTGATCGTTGGTAGAGTCTCTTTCTAGGAAAGCAAGAGTTGGAGCACCCGAGCACAAGTACTATGTGCATTTGGTAGTTCGAGTGTATGCCGGCTCCTGATGAGCCGCTGGTGAACAGCTGTTAGGAGCATGACCGAGAGGGGCCGGTGGACTGCTGTGGTCTGCCTGTGATGTGGCATGGACACAGGCTGGTAACCAGCTGGTGGCCAGATGGTGGATTCAGCATCAGGGTCGGCCGGTGCACAGCTGTGGTCCTCGATGTATCATCGTGGTCAACCGGGGGACTGGAAGGGAGAGAGTCGAGCGAGAGTAGGGGCCGAGGGGAGCCGTGCGCTCCTGGGCTCCGTGCATTGGGAATAAACTGTCTGTGTTCGGCATCGGCTGGCTCTCTGCTGTGCTAACAAACCACACATTAAAAAAAATCACGTAAGCATCACTGCCTTTGTTACATGCCAATCCTAGCGCTTAGCCCAGGGGCACGTTCAGGGGTAGCTGAACGACGCAGGTCATAGCTCCGTGTGCTGAAGCAGTTAATCCTGCATTGCCAGATAGGTAGGGTGTATCAGCCACTGTGGCTCGTTTGTCACTACATGTGTGGTCATTTATTTAGCCTACAAGGACGTTTTTTTTACCAGCAGTCCACTAATTATATCTTATCGGCTTGGTCATTGATTTAGCCTAAAAGGACGCTTTTTACCAGCAGTCCACTAATTATATCTTATCGGCTGAGTTTCAGCTACCTAAGCTGCTTAGCTAGAATTTCGAAGATTAATGAGTATTTTCATTAAGTACGCTTGAAGTACGTGGAGCAGGATCCGTTATTGGAATCCGAATGCTTAGCTGAAAAACATAATGTATTATTGCAATGAATAATAATATTGCTATTCATAGAACATTGTACATCTGAGAGAAAGTACATGATATCTGCACAGAGTAATAGATGCTTGGTGATGATTTTGTGCATTCTACCCACCGCATTGACACTTCAGAGAATTGGATATCGGTTCGTTGCTCAAGTTCGAGAACCTGCAGCCTATCAAACAGTGGTGCTGTACTAAGAGAGCACTTTCGGGCAAATGCAGCCACCATGATACGTGACGCACGATGTGGATCCCATCCAATCAGTAATCTGTGGTAGGCTAGCGTCACTTACATGCTCAGCAGCAGTGTTTCCGAAGGGCGCACTTTTACATGGCTGCCGCGTTAGCATTAGGAGTGAGGGCGAGCGAACAACTATACAATGGCCTTCAGGGACTTCCACGGCACTAAGACTCAGGAAATTTAACCAGCTTGCCAGTTAGCGAAGAGGAGGGAGGCTGAAAAAGGTATTTCTTAAATAATGTGGATGTTGATTGCACAAGCACAGGACTGGTCTACAGCTAAAATAATCGTGTCACAAAGATGCTAAAGAATGGCTGTAAATTATAACGGTTATCTGCGGCTAAAGGACTGAAGTGTATGACAGATATTTAATCCTAGATATAGCAAATAAAGGAGCACTGGGTAATGTGGCTGGTACATACTGTGAAGCATCATCGGTGCGCGTGGCAAGAGCAAAGTTTCTGGCAGTGCCTTAGAAGGAAGAAATTGTTAACAAGGAATTCACTTGAAAGACATTTCTATGTGGTCTTTGGCTTGGTAATTGAGATTTTGAATAATGGTAAGTTTCAACTGTACGATTCTCAATATATTGGTTCAAGTAGGGGTGGAAATACTAGCTTCATTATAAAACCTTGCCAATAGTGAGGTCGCAGTTTTAAAATAATGTAAATATACTTACGTATAGGGCATGGATAGCGATGCTTGAAATCAGGGAATGTTCTTAACATTTACCAGAAACTGAATCGTAAAGGTAGCCCGCAAAAAATGTGTGCGATGCGAATTTATAAGCATATGAACACACACCAAGTCCCTGGATCTATGGCACTAGGAATATGCAAAGTGTGTCATGCATTTTAGGTGAAAGGTTCAATGAGCTAGTTAGGCATTTAGACGACCAGAGTAATAAGACCCATATTTTTGGCTGGAGATTGCAGAGATTTCATTACTAGAGACGAATGCTACAATAAGAAATCCTATCTCTGAAGGATCATAAATTAATTTGCCAATTGAAGTACTTGGAAGAGGTTTTGTAACACTATAAGAATGATTTCGGCAGGTATTCTCTATGACGTTAGCTTAGGTTCTTACATCGGTCAGATATAAGGGCACTTATGATCGATCCAGTGAATTGTTTGTCACTTTCTTACTCCAATCCACTCCAAAATCTGCAATGCTTGCACGCGTACATATTATATTTGCTTTGAATCTTATTCAGGATGTTAAACACGGTAAGTAAGTCGGGTAGTGTAGTTTCAACTGTATTGTATACCCATCTGAGTGAGTTGTGTAGATATGAAACCAATGGTTGTCTAAATTTTGGAAATTGGTGAGCTACTGGTGACCTACTTGCGTTTATGGAGCTCAGTCTACCGTGTCTTGATCGATTGAATAGTCACACAGTGAATGCTAAGAACGCTACTCTTTCATACTCCAATAATCATTAATCTGTTCACATGCTTCCATATAATAAGCGTATCTACAGTGTCTAACAAGCGTAGTTCTCCTAGGGCGTTTTTAAAATTCCATAAATATTATTGCTTCTACATTAAATGTGAATAATGCTCAGATGAAGGTATGTTAGTCTTACATAGCACCCATCTATAAGCCTTTCTCAAAATATCTTTTTTGAGTAGAAGCAGGCTAGGTATATTAAAATAGAAACATCTCGGATGCGGAAAATCGCCTGGGGAGAATTCTCTTACAGCGAGTCGTAAAGCCTCAGAAAAGAGACTTGATTTTCTTAAGGTGCTATTCCAAATACTAATAATATTATAATAATTATTAACATTCAGAAAAGCTATAGTGGTGGTAGTAAAAGTGACTGCAACAATAATTGGCTATGTCATTCACATTATTCTAGTAATATTGCAAAAACTCGTTTATTCAAAGACTCATTACTAAGGGGGAATGCTGGTCATTAATAAATATTGGATAAATAGTTTCTGCTGAGCTATTTCTTGGTCAGTTTTAATCCTCCTTCCTTAAGAAATTAAGAAAACAAGATCCAAGATTCATATGTATGCATGCACCATCAAAACACATGCATACGATCCAAAGTCTTCATGCATAAATGAACAATTATAACATGGCTCTTGGACTCGGAAGTCAAGAAAACAGCTTCATTTTAGCAGCAATCTCAGCTTTTAGACACTTGAACCATCGCGAGCGATGGCTTTCAATAGCACGCGGTTGAAGAGGATTACCTATCAGTATGTCACTGCAGAACGCAAATGGTTTTTGCGATAGTGATTTTCAGGTTCGCCATTTCGCGCATTTTACTTCTTCTGAGTGAAATTTAAGAAGGCTCTTTCAGTAGCTAAAGTCTACCCCAAAAGTATGTTGCTTCCAAAAATGTTTAGAGTGCATTTCTTTAATCGAGAAATGTAAAATCTTGTATCCAAGGTGAGGATACCACGTCTAAATTGGTCCATGCATTTGTGACATCCCGACTTGATTTCTGTAACTCGCAGCTTACTGGCCTACCGGCATGTGCAATCAGGCGATTACAGCTTGTGCAAAACTCTGCAGCTAGGCTTGTCTGTCTTGAACGTCGCAGTTGCCACATCACACCACTTCTCGCCGACCTGCACTGGATAACAGTCAATCAACGGATCGACTTCAAGGTTTTGTCGCTCACTTTTAGGTCACTTCATTCTTTGGCCTCAGCCTATCTCTCAGATCTACTCCCTCACCAGGCCAAGAATCGTACCATCCGCTTTTCGGAATCCAACAATTTACCACTACCTCGTACAAACCTCAAATCCTTTGGAGACCGTGCATTTAGTTCGTATGCTCCCAAAGCCTGGAACTCCCTCCCGACCTGCGTCAGAACATCCCCTGACTTGACCACATTTAAAAAGAACCTAAAAACACCTCTTTAGGACAGCATTTAGTGGGTCCCTGTGATTCGTCCTTCACGTGCTTATGCGTGCTGACACTGTGCATGCTGCCACTAACCACATTTGCATGTTTACCCTGTGCATGTCACCCCTAACCCCGTTGTTCATATTGTTTATCAAGCATGATATTACTCACCATTCAATTGCATTTCCCTTTGCGGCATATGTAAAGCACCTAGGAAGAGATTGAGTTCTCTGGGGGCGCTTTATCAAGTGCATTATTGATGTTATTATCATTTTTTACGAGTATGCATAAGCGGAAAAAACGTAACGACGTGTTATGACAGCCTATTAAATTTTATATAAGAAAATCATCCAGATTAAAAGTAGATCTTTTTTCGTGTCTACTCAGGCTTAAATCAGGATTACATCTTCAAAATAAGGAGATATCTGACATTCTCTTGACTGTCAGAAAAACTCGGGAGTAGCAGCTAATCGACATAACTCCGCTATTCAAATCTCTTATGCAGACTAATTGGTGGACTTCTTTGTAAGATCAGCGAAGCTAGTTCCAGCAAGCTGTGTGCAGAACCACTGCCATCATTAAGCTGCTAAATAATTGTTTTGGTTAATGTCATTAAGTTTCTTAGTAGCAGGGCTTCCTTTGCAGCAAATGTAAAGTGACTTGAAAGAGATTCTGAGGGAGCTAGATCATATGTATTATTATTACTAGTTAAACGCGTGGGATTAAGGCTCCTGCATTATTGCAACTACTTATATTAATGCGAAGCATTGATACGTAATATATTTATATGTATGATGTATTAATACATAGAATAACGTATCACACTACGCTTCGACGACTTTGTCCATTTATTGATCAAGAATAAAGGTAGATATATCAAGTCCTAAATCATTTGACGTTTTTAGCAAGGAACATTGAGTCAAAATTGATTACAGTAAAATTTAACATTGTAATTTTTTACGATTAAAATAAACTTTATTCAAACTTATCCACTCTTCAATATAAACGCAGACTTTAGCAGCATTGGCGATTATATGAAAGATAAGAATATTTCAAACTTATCATGGTCTGGCTCACACGAACAAAGTTCGACGGGACTAATTAAAATTTTCAATGAATTTAAGGCAAAAGCGATTGGGATAAAAAAATATTATCCATAAACAAAGATAAACTGTTAACCTTTGCAGTGTCTTTAGCAGCTTGACTAACAGCTCTAGGCTCAGCCTATTCGCAAAAATTAAAGGGCAGGTACCGTGAGTGTAGAAGCCACAGTAGAATATTTGTAAACACATCACCGTTTTGAATTGATTTGCTGCCGCGTTTCAATCCTATATTTTCTGTTATTTCTTAATTTTTAAGAGTTTAGTATTTATCATGAATTTTTACAAGAGAGTTTACTTGGAATTTGTTGATTCTGATAAAAAATATAGCTCAAATGCATGGTCAATCTTGGTTTAGACGCCAGGGGAGTACGATTTTCTGTTTTCGGTGCATTTAAATTCAAGGTCTGTCATGAGCCAATGTATTGCTGAAAGTCGTAGCTTAAAAATTGTTGAAAAATTTGGTGTTAGTCATCTTTGGCTGACCACCTGCTAGCGGTCTTAACTCGGCTTCCGATTAATTTAAAGTTTAAGGCTCCTTATAATGTTCGCAGCTATTACACATTAGCTATCTCTCATGACTTCAAATAAATTGACTTTAGTTTTTTCGAGCCTCTTGAAAAATGCAAGCCTTTGAAAATAATGAAAGAAGCTCTCACTGAGCGAGTCGTTTAACTTTGCCTCGAACCATCCTCAAATCCTTTGGAGAGCCTACCTTTAATTCGTGTGATGCTAAAGCCCGGAACTCACTTCTGACTATTTTTATGCCACTCCCTGACCTTAAGACATTAAAATTTAAGAACTTACCCTTTCCTTCATAATTTGCTCATTCCATATGTTTTGTCTCCTCTGTGATACTTGCTGATTTGGTGGTGCAAGATATCACAAGAAATCGGCATGCTTTGTTCCAGCGAACGTAAAATGCTTAGAAAGAGACTGAGCTCTGCTAAGGAGCTATACTAATAACTCATTTTATTTATTTTTTTCTGTCACCATGCGGCAAGGCATTGCCAGTTATGAGGACTTTAACTTCAAAGGCTGGATTCGAAGTTCTTCTGGAATGGCTTTACGTTTTAATGATGAGCCCCAGTGGTTGATTGGTAGTTACAGTTACGCTTTCTAAATTCAGACTACCAGACTGTGATCCTTTTGCTAGTCAGATCTTTTGAACTTGTAATTGGATCGTACCACAATCCGATAGCTACCGCTGCTCATGTGGCACTTACGGAGTTTTTAAGTTTAAGGAGGTTTTTTAAATGTGTAAATTTAATTAAGCCTTGAAATTTCGGCGAATCGTCGCTTCTCTAAAATGAAAATCCTTGTAAAAGCAGACTGAAGTTCAGAATACGATCAAGAAGTACTTTTTGCTGCACTTAAACGTCGATCCTCTTTTTGAGCCATAAACTTAATAACAATAGCGTAATAATAATAATAAAAATAACAATAGACGTTTGATTAGCATCGGAGGAAGAAGTCTTTTTCACGAGCTTTACATACATGCTATGCTAGGAAGAAATTTTGCCAATTGATCAGTGATAGCATTTATGGTATCAGCGCGCGTAAGAACATTGAGGAATATTCATACGGACGAAAGAAATGCTGTGAAATGGACGACGAGGCGGACGCGGACGCAGGATTGTCAACCTGAGGCGTGGAAAGACAATCGAAGTGTTAACGTAGGATGGGCAAGACCAGCAAAATTTATTTTCGTATTGGGGCAAGATTTGCAATTGATGGAAAAATATAGCTCACAATAATACTGTTTATTCGACCCGAACTCGGCGGCTGCTCATCGAGTGGAACAAGGTCAAGGTCAAGGCTTCGTCTTTGGCGACTTAAGGGCGGTGGTTTAGTTAGCTGTCCAGCAGTCGGGGGGGGGGAGAAGGATAAGGAGGCCCCTCCTAACCCCCATAGCTCAACCCCATAGCTCAACCCCATAGCTCCACCGCTGCTGTAGGAACGACGAGTATCGTGCGTGACGCCAGCAGGTAGTGATTTTCAGGCATCGGGTTCGTACGAACTGAAGTTGTAGCCACCCAAGATTTGAGGTCAGCGAGAGATGCAGCTAAGTGAATTGATTCAGACGAGCGGGTGGTACTGCTAGAAACCTCTGGAGCGAGTATTTCCGATAGTCAGCCGGATTCAGAAGATGAAGGGACGCAAAAATGGGTGGCATAACTTTTAAGTCGATATGCCGATCGATGGGAAGCTTGTGCACGTCGATGAAAAGTGGTGTAACGTGACAATTACGACATTCATAACAGACAGGCATACGGGCAGAACTTTGCTTAGAATATAATTTATTTTGTATAGAATTTCGCCGAATGTCGGCAAAAAATATTTCAAGGGAGTTAAGAGAATTTGGTGTGCTGAAAGACGTGGAGGAATAAAAAATAGGTACTTGTATGTGTGTAATCTTCATAAAAATGAAAGTCTAGATCGTGCTTGGTGGCTAAACCATCAAGAGACAGAGGAAGAGAGAGTGAGAGAGGCAGAGAATGAGAGAGAGAGAGAGAGAGAGAGAGAGAGAGAGAGAGAGAGAGAGAGAGAGAGAGAGAGAGAGAGAGAGAGAGAGAGAGAGAGAGAGAGAGAGAGAGAGAGAGAGAGAGTATGCATTGTGGAAACAAGCAGAACGAGGAGCCGTCTGAGGTGCTTCTTACTCTAAATGCTCTCAAAACAACCATTTCACAGCGGCATCAATGCCCTTGAGATCTCGCGCTGAGATATGACCAACAGCAGCACAGCTCAGCGCCAGGGATAACTATGTGGAGACAACTAGACATAGCCCGCTTATGGTTATCAAGAAAAAAATCTATTTTTTGTAAACATTTTATTCTACGAAATAACGCATATAATATATATATATATATATATATTCATATGTAATATTTTTTGACTTCCAAAGTGTAATGAATTTTGTATTTGTGGCTAATCAAATAATTTCTGCCAGAGTAAGCAGGTTATTTAATTTAGTAGAAAATTATCACTACAGTACCTTATTTTATTTTAACAGTTTATATTTACTGGCATCTGCAGCTGTGCGGTTTCCTCATCCAAGCTTCTATTTCAGCACGTCTTCCGGAGAATTTTCAAATTACCTCTGTCACCATTAACTATGTCATGCGTGGACGCAGAGCAATTGTCATGGTTTTGGACAAGTCAGAGAGTATGCGGGTAAGTAAATTTAGAGGCGAAATATAATTATGAAGTCTAATATATCACGCACCGTACATTTAACCCTGCTGTTATAAAGAAGCTTTCTTTGTACACGCATGCAGGCATCTTGCTCATCTGAGACATTTAAAATGTATGTCGACTAAACCCCAACCTAAAGCTGTAGGATGAGGTCATAGTAAACCTTGCATTAAGTATGTATAATAACTATTATTATTGTTGTACATTTTTATTTGGTTCCTCAGAGAACTAAATATTTTTATAGACACTTAACGTATGCTGCAAAGAAAGCGTGATAAATGATTAGTGGTAACATGCACAATGTCAACAAGAGTGACGTGGTGAGAGGTGACATGCACAATGCCAATGTACAACATGTAGTTAATATTAGCATATACAGCGGCAGCACGCAGAAGCACACAAATGAAGAATCACACGGACCAACTAAGTATTGTGATAAGCAGATGCTTTTTAAGCTTCTTTTTAAATGTCAACAAGTCAGGGGATAAAATAAATAAAAATAAATTCTAGCTGATTTAACAGCCTCTTTTGTATAGCGACAGAAGAGCCTTTATGGCTATCACCACCGCTTGCAGTAGCAATAAAGGATCGCCCACTGCAGTATTCGAGCCCACGATCTCGGGGGGGGGGGCCCCCAGGTCGTGAAAAGCAGCCGCCTTACCTAGTGAGCCATTACGGATGTGTCCTGACAGTCCCTGGCGTGTTCCAGGATTTGGAGCGTGCTGAAGGTATAGTTTTCAAAGGATCTCTAGGTTTGTAGGAGGTATAGCTAATTTGTGTGAGTCAGAAAAGAGGATGGTACGATGCCTAGCCTGGCTAGGGGAATAGTTCTGATAGACAGCCCAAAGTTTAGCAATGTTACGCAGCTGAAAGTAGGCAGACTTTACTGAGGTGCTAATGAGGTCATCTGGTGAAAGTTAATTTAGGAAATGGACGCCTAGATTTCGTGCAGATGCAACAGGAGATATGCTGGTAGAGCCGATGTTTTGAGCGTTAAGATTTCCAACTTATGAGTCACACTTGGTTTGATTAAACCAAGTAAGTTGGATTTTATCTTAATTCAATTTCGATTTATTTTGCTGCTCCATGTGCAGACGTCAGCAAAACATGCAGCAAGGGAGTTAGGAGAATTCGACCTGCAGGAGGGCTGGTACGGCTAAAAGCAAAGGTACAACTGAGTGTTATTTGCACAGAAGTGAAAGCCTAGATTGTGCCTGGCGATTGCATCGGCAGACGGAGAGTATAAACTGTGAAAATCAGAGGACCAGGCGCAGAGCCCAGAGGCACTACGCACTTCAGTTGTTTCTCGGATGACCGTTGTCCGTCCACGTCAACACTCTGAATTCTGCCACTGAGATAAAATCTGAACAATTGCAGTACAGTGTCAGGTGTTCTCAGACGAGATGAGAGGCGCTCAAAAACTTAGTGACCAATAGTATCAAACGCTGCCGAAAAAGCAAGCAGAAAGATTTTACTTAAGTCTGCATTCCTGAAAAGGTTATTATACACCAAAAACAGTGCTGACTCAGTGGAATAAAAAGTGCTCTAAAACTGACTGGAGCTTACTTGTCAGGTTTGAAGTTTTAATGTAAGAGCTCACCTCACCAAGACTCGATAACTGCCTCAATTTTAAAAGCTTCCTTCAGAAGACTGCTTCTACAGCTAACCATCACGTCCGATCCCTATCCAAGATTAGGAGCTGTCTCCCACAGTTGCTTGTAGAAAATTTAACTGCATCCTAAGTTCTGTCTCGGCTTGATTATTGTAATTCCTTATTGGCTGGGCTGCCAAAGAAAGCTATTAGACCACTGCAGCAGACTATGTATATGGCTGCAAGGCTAGTCTTTAAGTCCCAGCGGTTTGAGCACGTGTCTCCTTTGCTAAAAGCGCTAGGATGGATGACGGTTGAGCAGCGGATAAAGAGCAAAGTTCTTACGCTGACCCTCAAGGCCCGCTACGGCTTGGCTCCTTCGTACCTAGCTGAACTGCTGCATCAGTTTCAGCCTGTTCGCGCCCTCAGGTTTTGTGTGGACAATAAATTAGCTGTTCCATTCCTCCGCTTAAAGACCGTTGGCGACAGAAGCTTTAGCTCTGCAGGTCCTAGACTGTGGAACTCGCTCCCACGATTCTTACGCAACGACAACTACTCTCCTACTGCCGACTATGGCTCATTCTTTTCAGCGGTCCTGAGCTGCTACTTCCATGCTACTCACTACCTCAACTGCTCTCCTGACTCTGCTATGCTTCCCAGTTTCTCTTCGTTGCGTGAGACGAAGTCTATTGGCTACCGAATGCGTACCGAAAGCCGCTCAGGCTGTGAGTGCGCTTTAAAAAACTCTCCTGCGTAACACCCACCTGGTCCTTATGACTTTGTGGAGTTACAGACGGAGATACATTACATTACTCGTTCCATGGTCTTTGATAGGAACTGTAGAAGGGAGACTGGGCGGAAGCTGCTAGAGTTTTTTTGGTCAAGAGTGTCACTTTCGTAATTATTGGCCATAGCAACTGCCTTTTTAGAGGTGCAGCGACGTGACCTGAGGCTAAGGACATATTTAGGATTTTAGTGATGCATGGCAGCGGCAGATCAATTTATCGTAGAAAGAGGACAGTGGCAACAGGTTCTAGAGGACTAGTAGTCTTCTTTAACTGGGAGTTAAATTTCAGGATAAGGTCGCTCGTGGCCTCCTTGAATGCAGAGATGGAAGGGATGCAAGGAGTTGAGGAAGGGGAGACCTGTAGGGGTAACTATTGAAGGATATGAGTCCATAGGGGATGAAGATACCTTAGGGATAGACAATTTGATCGTGTCCATCTTGCTGACAGTGAAGCTAGAGATGCGAACACCTAGATCACCAGAGGCAACACTAGGCAAGGAGCAATCCCGGGAACGGCTTAGGAGATGATAGTTACAGGGCTCTGATAGCCCAGTAGGTAGGATGCTTGCTCTTCACGATTGAGGTCGTGGGTTCGAATTCTACTGTGGGCGATCCTTGATTGCCAACTGCAAACGGTGGTGATAGCTTTTAAGGCTCTCCCGATGCTATACAAATGAGGCT
Source organism: Cristatella mucedo (assembly GCA_009760855.2). Taxonomy (NCBI): domain Eukaryota; kingdom Metazoa; phylum Bryozoa; class Phylactolaemata; family Cristatellidae; genus Cristatella; species Cristatella mucedo. Next base: position 12,979,657 of record WPIO01000006.1, on the reverse strand, counting down.
GTTAAATCAGCTATTATTTGCTGGTAAATATAAGCATTTTTGGATCTAGCGAATACGATTCTGCGACTGAGCTGTAGAGGTGACCTTTCTACCGTGACATTTCTACGGTGACCTTTCTACAGCTCTCTTACCTCTGTCGTGCTTTCGCAGAATTTATTTGCACTGCAACTGGTTCATGTGCAACTAATAGTTCGCGGATTCGAAACGGCAACAATTACGGCTGCAGTGGTTCGAAACCAGAGAACATGTTGTTGTGAACGAGCTGAAGCTTCTCTGTTCCCGAAGTTTGTTGTCACGATAATAATAGTAATAATATTAATGCACTTGATAAAGTGCCCCCAGAGAACTCAATCTCTTAGCAGGTGCTTTACATTTACTGCAAAGGGAAACGCGATTGAATGGTGAGTAATATCATGCTTGATAAACAATATAAACAACGTGGTTAGGGGTGACATGCACAGGGTAAACATGCAAATGTGGTTAGTGGCAGTATCCACAGTGTCAGCACGCATAAGCACATCAAGGACGAATCACAGGGACCCACCAAATGTTGTCCTAAATAGGTATTTTTTAAAGTTCTTTTTAAATGTGGTCAAGTCAGGGGATGTTCTGACGCAAGTCGGGAGGGAGTTCCAGGCTTTGGGAGCATACGAACTAAATGCACGGTCTCCAAAGGATTTAAGGTTTGTACCAGGTAGTAGTAAACTGTTGGATTCTGAAAAGCGGGTGGTAAGATTCTTGGCCTGGTGGGGGAACAGATCTGAGAGATAGGCTGGAGCCAAAGAATGAAGTGACCTAAAAGTGAGCGACAAAACTTTGAAGTCGATCCGTTGCTTGACTGGTAGCCAGTGCAGGTCGGAAAGAAGTGGTGTGATGTGGCAACTGTGACGTTCAAGACAGACAAGCCTAGCTGCAGAGTTTTTCACAAGCTGTAATCGCCTGATTGCTCATGCCGGTAGGCCAGCAAGCACCGAGTTACAGAAGTCCAGTCGGGATGTCACAAATGCACGGACAAACTTAGACGTGGTATCTTTATCTAACCAAGCCCAAATTTTAGCAATGTTATGTAGCTGAAAGTAGGTAGATTTGACGATTGCCACTTTCGTAAAGGTGTTAGTCTCTGTCGAATTTCGAAAATACCGGCGAAGCTGGCGCATTAAAACATAGTGAGCGAATCAAAGACACAGCCTTAATATGCGTATAAATATTCCTAAGAGTTATCTGATTGACTATTTTCATTGCCTATTCAATCCAATCATATCTTTTTCATATTCAGTTAGATAGTCTGCGGGGCATGTTGGGCAACATTCTTGAGATCTACTTCTAGGTGAGCATAAACACACTGGCAGACTGTTTAAAAGCAGTGAACGGACAAGTTATCGAGGCAGGCACTAAGGAGGATATCCAAGTAATATTCTTTTACGGGACACTGATTTATAAACCGTGGCCAGTTCGTAAATTTACAGCGTTAGTTAGTGTGCTGTGGTGAGAAGATTAATGTGCGGTGCTCGGCAAGTTCGCAAGGATGAACTGTCGAAACTCGGCAGCATGAAACAGTCAGACAGTCTTCTCCGTCATTGTTATTCACGGTCGTTCGACAAATAGCACAGTCACAGCACCGAGAACTGCCAAAAGACTGTTCCTCATTGATGGGTGACGAGGCGGTCAATAATCGTATTGCACGCCGTGCAGGCAGCATAAGCAGTACGATCGCAGGTAAGTAAAGAGCTTGATGAACATCATTAGAGCAGCGTTCTGTCACCTCAGCTTACAGTAGCAGAGACTCGAGGCAAGTTACTACAGTCATAGTCTCCACCATGGCAGTAACCGGAACTAAGCACTTCTCATTTCTCGTATTTCACTCAAGGCCAAGGAACAAGGCATCTTCACTTTACTTTCAGCCAGCACGGCTGGCACAACGGCTAGCTAGTTTCGGACGCGGCCTCGATGCACGGAGGTAAGTTGAGGGTAACAGAGCGTGGCTACGATAAAAAGCGTCAACACCTTGACGAACAAGTCCGTATCCCCAGCGTACACCAATCTACTCCTTGATGGACACATATTGGAAAGAGTTTACAGCACTAGCCATAGAATACAGCTCGAAGCCCAAGTGCGGCCCTGAGGGTAAGAAGCCCCGAGTGCAACGCACTCATTCGAAGCCCAAAGCATAACTGACACATTATTACCCTTGACATATTCGGTTTGCTATGGGCTTTTAGTCAGGGAGCTGCTGACGACTTTTAAGGTCTATCATAATCTCGTTTATGTAGCATTCCAATGTTTTGATATCCGCCGTTCGGCTCACCTAGATCCCCAGCAACATTGGGTACATTCCACACGACAGGTCAGCAGTAGGCCTAGATATACCGCCTTCTAAGCGGGTTCAGCTTGATCCTATTAGTATTAGTATTATTAACTTTATTTTGATACATTTTCTATTATTCTTCGGGATAATTGTATGGTTTTAGGCTTGGCTGCGGCCATGAATGCTTGCCTTACCGACATACGATCCTGGATGTCGGAAATATTTTTTGAAACTAAAAGATGATTAAAGTGGACTGCTGCTCACAGGACCCCTAAGCGTGTATCTAGATTAGAAGGCTTTGCTCTTCTAATAGGTGATGCTGTTGTGCGACCATCACCACTTTCTCGGAATGTATGTGTCGTTTTCCAAAACTGCCTAAATTTTAAAAGCTTTATTCAGAAGACTGCTTCTACAGCTAGCCGTCACGTCCAATTTCTGTCTAAGATTAGGAGCTGTCTTTCACGCTGGCTTGCACACATTTTAACTAGCTCCTTAGTTCTGTCTCGACTAGATTATTTTAATTCCCTTTTGGCTGGGCTCCGGAAAAAAGTAACTATGCCACTGCAAATGGCTATGAATATGGCTGCAAGGCTAGTTTGCAGATCCCAAAGGCTAGACTATGTGTCTCCTTTGGGAAAAGAGCTGGGATAGCTGCCGGTTAATCAACGGATACAGAGCAAAGGTCTTACGCTGACCCGCATGGCCTGCCACGGCCTGGCTCCTCCGTACCTAGTTGAACTGCTGTACAAGTAACAGCATCCTCTTGCCCTCAGGTAGCTGTTTAATTCCTCCGCTTAAAGACCGTTGGCGACAGAAGCTGTAGTCCTGAAGGTCCTAGACTGTTTAACTCACTTCCACGATTCTTACGCAACGACAACTATTCTCCTGCTGCCGACCGTGGCACATCCTTTCCAGAGGTTGTGAGCTGCTACTTTCATGCTCCTCGCTACCTCAACTGCTCTCCTGACTCTACTATGCTTCCTATTTTCTCTTTGTTGCGTGAGCCGAAGTCTGTTGGCTACCAAATGCGTGCCGAAAGCCGCATAGGCTGTGAGTTCGCTTTAGAAAGCTCGCCTGTGTAGCATCCACATAGTCTTTGTGGCTTTGTGGAGCTGTAGACGGAGATACATAACAATACATGATTTAACGGATCTCTTTGTGAGACAGTTTCTGCACAAACCTATTTAAGATTGCCATTTCTGGCGCCGCCACTTATGGCAGCTTTTCTATACTAGCCGTGGTGTATTCAAATTCAGCAACTAGCAACTGTATGAAGCATATATATATATATTAGAGAGAGAGAAAGAGAGAGAAGACACCAAGATACCTAGTAAGTTTGGTTCACCGCCACCACTGCCTACCAAGAGAGGAGATTTGCGTAGAAGCGACGACAAGCTAAATCCTCCAGATAATAACTGTTATAACGTTGATTTTGGTTCGTGAATTGTGTTGCCTGAAGTTTCGCTCCTTGGTTAGATGGACTGCAGCCTGATCGCAGCTACATACTGTGAGCCTTTGAGCTAAATATCGTGAGCCGTTGCTGGCGAGACCTCTCGCAGTTTCTGACCTCGTCCGTCTAAGCTATTTCGGTGTTGAAATGTGATCGACTGCCACTGCTAATCGCTTGGGATCTTCAGCTTCCGGGTCATCGGAATAGGGTTAACGGTCTGTAACGAGCCAGCGGGCGGATGAACCGCTGGCTTCTCCCCAACAGCGGGGCAGTGACCTGGGCCGCATTCTATTTCTAGGCTTCCCGATCGTCACCAAAGAAGAAATTGTGTCTTAATTCCAATTGATGAGCAACTGCGGAGTTCTTGTCGAATAGAAACTGTGATTTTGAGCTAATAATGTTTCATTAATGGCTGATCTAGCCCTGATCGCATTGAAATCTTGCTGTTTGACCACCTACATAAAAATTGCATACCTCTTGGCCCTTCCCAGATGAAAATTCTCCGGCTCCAGCTTTGGTAGTAGCCATTGAGACCCGCAAGTTAATTGGTTAATCGCATGCATTGATTCGTTCCATGCGAACCACACTGTCGTTATTCTTACTATTCTCTCCGAAGAGTCTATTCATACTTACAAAGTAAGCAGTGGAAGGTCAGAGGCAGAAAAATGGTGGCGCAGAATCTGAGGAGTCGAAGGGTCGCTCAAATTCATCGCTTAAGTGAAATGACACTTCACTAGAAATTGCTGTCACCAGCCCTCTCAAGCTACGCATCGGCTTGTAGGAATGAATGCACTCTTCTATTGTCACTAGATTCAATTGGCTTTGATGGCGCCTCAAAAGCTCGAAGACATTCGCGAAGGAAGCCATTCTTCTAGTTCAAAAGAGAAAGCCCCACAGAGACTATCAAACAACAACAAATAACACTAAACTCATGTATGTCGCGTTACTAGGCTCGGATTGAAGTTATGATAGCAGCCAAAAGTGTTCGTAATATGAGAGTACAGCTATATGTCTTTTATGTAGACCAACCATTTTATGTAGACCAACCATTCAACACTTAAATGTGTATAATTCCACTTATTTCTAATTTTACGCTTATGAATGTTTTCGTACGCATAGAGAACCATGTTAAATAATTATAATCTCAGGTCACGCTTAAAAGGTCAGGTGTGAGTCTGCAGACTATCGCGAAAGCTTTACAAGTTTGTTTGAAAGTCGGTAGTAATGCAAGTACTAGCGAAATAGCCTGAAAAGAACCACGCCCATGCCTATGCCTATATCGTAGGAGTTGATCGTGCCATCATGCATAAATTCGGGCCTCTTTTGTTGAGTTGGTCTAAAAAAAAAAGTAAAAGTTTCTCGCCAATTGTATAATGTTACACAAACTGCTTCTTGTCGCACTTTACTCTCGCATCCATCATTAATTCTAGCGATTCGTCGATCCTACATCCTTCAATTCGTCGGATCGCTAGAGTTCGAAGGAATTTGAACAATTTGCCTTCAGTTCCGAGATTCTAACGAGTGCCCTGATGACTTTCGTAATTCGCAGGAGCACTAGGATTGTCGTTACCATCGCATCGGGGATCGCCATAAACGCCACCCTTGGCTCATCATCCGTGCCGATTGGCTAATCTTTGCATGAATGAGAGTCATCCAGACAATGGACAGCTTGAGCATTGTACTCTCGCTGACGCTGGCTGACAGACGGATACGAGTGGACGCTACTCAATATCACGCACCGGAGGGTCTCGTTAGAAAAGCTAAGCTAGTGAACGGGTAGGCAGCAGCACCTCTGAAACAAGAATCGTTTCCGATAAGACGCAAATTTGGTTCTCGGATCTTCAACCCTTCAGCGCTCAAAAGTCGTCGCCGCGTCGCCAGCTCTTTCCTATTCAGCACGAAGGAGATAGTGCATTGAAATATCCTCAATGGTCCTGATGCTCGGCCACCAGTGCTGGAAGTGACGGCCAAGTCCGTTGCCAACGTTTCGGATGAAATCGGATTTGCGCCTTTGCTGCCGGGCAAGCTTTGGCCGGTCACCGAATGCTAAAGCCTCGAGGTTCGCCCCTGCGGCTTCCGTGTACCTTTTGTCACTTATAGATGAAGAATGGCTAGCCTAGGTCATCGGCTTTGTCTGACTATTCTTGAGGATAATGTGACTATTCTTCGCTAATTATCCCCGATTAATTAAAAAAACTGACAATAATAATAGGTCTAGAAAATTTTAAAGCGCCCTATTAAATCTAAAAATCTCTTTCCAAACACTTTTAATTTGCTGAAAAAACATGCCAATTTTCCATAGTGACATACACAATTTAAGCACGCGAGAACACACAAAGACAACAGGGATTATTTTGCTACTTTAACCAGACCCTTTCCCGGTATTTTGCTTAGCGCTACTCAACTACAGTATGTGTACTCGGTGGTAGTTCGTTCTCAGCTGCCTTAGGCCATTTTTTAATCACGATCCATGACGTGCTGCACGGCCTGCTCCTTAGCTGTATCGTCGTCGTGATGGACGACTGTGTACTTCTTGTAATGTAATGCAACTTAATGTATCTCCGTCTGTAACTCCACAAAGTCATCAAGACTATGTGGGGGTTACACAGGAGAATTTTGTATAGAGCACTCACAGCCAAAGCAACTTTTGATACGCATTCAGTAGCCAACAGACTTGATCTCACGCAACACAGAGAAAGTGGGAAGCATAGCAGAGTAAGGAGAGCAGTTGAGGTAGTAAGTGGCATTGAAGTAGCAGCTCAGGACTGCTGGAAAGGATGTGCCACAGTTGGCAGTAGGAGAGTAGTTGTCGTTGCGTAAGAATTGTGGGAGCTAGTTCCACAGCCTAGGGACATGCAGAGCTAAAGCTTATGTCTCCAACGGTCTTTAAGCGGAGGAGTGGAACTGCTAATTTATTGTCCACACAGGACCTGAGGGCGCGAACAGGCTGAAACTGGTGCAACAGTTCAGCTAGGTACGAAGGAGCCAAGCCGTAGCTGGCCTTGTGGGTCAGCATAAGAACTTTGCTCTGAATCCGTTGCTCAACCCGGCATCTATCCCAGCTCTTTCAGCAATGGAGACACGTGATCAAACCTCTGGGACTTGAAGACTAGCCTGGCAGCCATATTCATAGTCCGCTGCAGTGGCCTAGTTGCTTTCTTTGGCAGCCCAGCCAAAAGGGAATTACAATAATCAAGCCGAGACAGAACTAAAGAGCTAGTTACATTTTTTACGAGCCACTGTGGGAGACAGCTCCTAATCTTGGATAGGGATCGGACGTGATGGTTAGCTGTAGAAGCAGTCTTCTGAATGAAGCTTTTGAAATTGAGGCAGCTGTCGAAAACGACGCCTAAATCTCGAGCACGCGGTGATGGTCTCACAGAAGCATCACCTATTCGATGAGCAAAGCCTTTTAATCCAGCCACACGCTAAGGTGTCCTATGAGCAGCAATTCGGTTTTATTTTTTCAAGCATGATTTTACTTACTATTCTATTGCGTATCACTTTGCAGCAAATGTAAAGCGCCTAGAAAGAGATTAAGTTCTCTGAGGGCGCTTTATCAAGTGCAATATTATTATTATTATTATTATCGTCATCGGTTCTTCGTAATTGAGCAGAAATTTGATGACGATAGCTTATTTACTTGCTGTATTACTGCAATTGACTGATCTGTGCTTTGTTTGTGGACGCGTTGAAGCTACAGCAATAAACCGGCTCACTGAGAAGTCAATGCACGCATTAAATTGGTGACCACTACCAACCTTCTTCGAGAGCCTTTTGGTTTCGCCATTAAATTTTGGTCAATACTACTGTGCAATGTCTTTCACATGTCTCTGTGGTCAGGTTTCTACCTGTTAGAAAAATCATTAAAATACCGCATGCCTGCTAAGTGTCTTGATCGTTAAGAGTCTGATAGACTAGAGCTTTCGGTCAGCCTGTTCAAAATGTTGGGAGATAATATCTTCGTCAATTTATCACTTGAACCTGTCCCGCAAGTTGGAGTTGAGTGATTTCCCCATGCTATGGAATTTTGAAAATTTTTTCCTCTGAGCAAGATTTATGGGCCATGTAAAACGCGTTCTGGACCCGTGAGAAACCTACCTTACTTAAGCATGCAGTCTAGTCAGATTTAGCGCTGATTTATCGCTGAAATAATGATTGTAGGTAAAGCGATCCGAAGATGGGGCATACATTGCTACCCTTCACGAATGAAGATTTCTCGCGATAATATGCATGGGCTCAAAGAAATTGAAACAATCAAGATTTGACCAACACTAATTAAATAGTTCCTTCATATTATTCCCACATTCCAAGTTACCTTTTGCTAGCTTCTCCACTGAATAAAACTAAGTTAAGCTGTGCTACAACTATTGATCAAAGTCCTGTAACGAGCAAACAAAACATGCAAACGAAAGCGGCCGTGTTAAAATATAAACTTCGGTCTGTATCAGCACAAGCTGGCTGGATTTGCATAATTTTTATCCTCAGCTATGGAAGTTCTTCGAAGTAGACATTTTTGAAAATCTGTAAGCATTGTGTTTTAGGAGATTGACTTAGCTCAAATTAAAAGGAAATATACACACAGACACACGCACATACAGATACATACACACACAAGCACACACATATTTATAATAAGATTTATTAAAATATTGAACGTGCGTATGTATATACATTAGCCAGCGGTACCATGCCCTGCCGGTGTCGCGGGTGCTACCCGGGCCTCCCGGCTCAGGAACAAGGACCACACGGCTTCCGAGCTGGTAGTGGCGTTGGAGACGAAGTGCCGCCTTAAAACCGTCCTTTCTTTGCGTGGGATGCCGAGGTCGGCCAGGCAAGCTTCACTATTTGGCTACCAGCTGCTGAGAGCCCCGACCACGAAGGGCCTCACCACTGACGACCGGTAGTCAGCGGTCAGGAAAGATCGGGCAATGGTTGCATATAGATTGGTCGTGTTCCGGGCTACCGTAATCAGAGCATCATCGCTGCTATCGAACAGCACCGCCACATTAATAGTAACTAAATCAGTGTCGTTGTCAATGACCTGGTGGGGCTTGAGAGCAAGACCACCGGCAAGCGACAGGATGCGGCTTACCGACATCCAGTTGAGTGCGGTAGCCGGAAGAGCTCCGATTAGGCGGCCCAGAACCAGGCTGTGTCGGGCCGTAATTGCATGCAGCATCGGCCGGCACTGGCTCAACCCGTATCGAACGATCTCTGCCTCTGTGCGGCACCGGTGGCAGCTAGTAACCGTCCCAGGGTATGCCCGACTCCTGGCAGCAGCCACTGACAGTACGTCCAGGCACGATCGGTGCACGAACCGCCAAGCCGGGAACGGCAGGCCAAGACCGTGGACACAGCCAGCACTGCAGGGCCGGTCAGCGAGAGGCGACAGGAGAGCCGCTTGAGGCGCTTACGCACGACCGACCACAGCGAGATCGGGCCAACCCTGTTGCCAGGGCCGATGGCTGCTGGACTTGGATATCGCGAAGGCTCCTCATCAGACAATGGCGTGCGAGCCAGTTTGGTGACTACCAGATCGAGTCTGTGACGGGCGACTTGACGGACGCACACATCGGGCGAGCACAGCATGCGACAGGCCCACAGAGCGAGACGAATGCGAGACGAAAACGGTAGTCGAGCAGTATCAGGAGGAAATTCCACAAGGCGTCAAGCTTTTGCCAAGGGGTGAGAAGGCTGGCATGAAGCAGGCTAATTTCCCTTGCTAGGAAAGAGCAGGACTGCTCTATTTCAACCCTAGGCTGCCCGAGACCCTGAGGGGCTCCTAGGTAGGCTATTGACTCGGTCTCTGGCCGCTTGAGGTTCCGCCTGCCATGTATGGTGGTTGAGGTGGGCATGGCCTTCAGACGACGACGCAGCACTTCGCCGCCCGGATCTGCATGCCTAGCGTCGACGCAGCCTGTTCAACTCAGGATACGAGGGCCTGAAGACCAGAAGACGTGCCTGAAAACAAGGCACGGTCATCTGCCAAAGCAAAGACCGACAGGGAAGTTCCGCCAAGCTGGAAACAGAATTCGTGCATGTTAGCAGCAAGTCTGACAACCGGTTCCATCGCCAGACCAAAGAGGATCGGCAATAGAGGTTCGGCCCTGCCGGACGCCAGCAGTAGTAGGAAACGCCACCAAAGTCTCGTTGCGCACGAGAAGCTTCAGAAGCATATATAGCCGGTATCGGTAGACGGGCTCAACAAACCTGCAGACGCTCTCCTTCACTCCGGCATGCCGAAGCACACTGAGATGGGAGACATGTGTAATGCTGCCGAAGGCACTCTGTAGATCGAGGAACGCCGGGTACACAACGCCAGTGCCCTGCTTATCTATGGCCTCTTCAAAGGCGCTCTCCAATAAGACAGGGCTGCTCTAGGCAGCCATCCACACCCGGAACAATGTCATTTTGCTGCAGTGACAGCAGCCCATAACCGCCTGCGAACTTACACAGCCTAGTGACCAGCCTGCCCGAGAGCAGCTTGTTAAGAGTGGGCAAGAGCTTGATGGAACGGAAGTTACCAGGCATGCTTGGGTCGTCCTTTTTGTATCTCCGTCTGTAACTACTCCACAAATTCATAAAGACTATGTGGGGGTTACACAGGAGAATTTTGTATAGCGAACTCACAGCCTAAGCAACTTTCGGTACGCATTCAGTAGCCAACAGACTTCATCTCACGCAACTAAGAGAAAGTGGGAAGCATAGCAGATTAAGGAGAGCAGTTAAGGTAGTGAGTGGCAAGGAAGTAGCAGCTCAGGACTGCTGGAAAGGATGTGCCACAGTTGGCAGTAGGAGAGTAGTTGTCGTTGCGTAAGAATTGTGGGAGCTAGTTCCACAGCCTAGGGACATGCAGAGCTAAAGCTTATGTCTCCAACGGTCTTAAAGCGGAGGAATGGGACAGCTAATTTACTGTCCACACAGGATCTGAGTGCGAGAAGAGGCCGAAACTGGTGCAACAGTTCAGCTAGGTACGAAGGAGCCAAGCCGCGGCGGGCCTTGTGGGTCAGCGTAAAAACTTTCTTGTAGATGAGGATAGTGAAACCCGTTTTCCACGTTTTCAAGGAACGTCCTCGAAGTGGAGGCAGCCGTTCAGGATGCACGCAATGAGCGCGCCACCGCGCGGTCGAAGAGGTGCAAGTGGCGATATTCCAGACGGTCAGCTTCCGGAGACGAGTCGCGCGCTCTTCGAAGGCGGGCGGCGACGTCCTCCTCCGACAGCTGAGACATAAGTTTGGATAGCTGAGCTGGGTGAGAAGGGATGGTCCGGGCGAGTATAGTCTGCAGACGGTCATTGTCAACAGGTCGGGCCTGCGCCTCGGTCGCTCAGTGTGAGCGGCAGGCAGCTAGGTCACCTGTGAAGTACGTCGGCGCTGGCAGCAGGATCTTGCGGACGGCCTTGGTGCTGCTGGACGCGTAGAGGCGTTGCAGATGCGAGGCGCACCTTTCGTCCCATGACTGCGGACCGCCGGATGCAGATGCGTCCGGTTGAGAGGGCGGATGCTCAGGACGAGTGCGGCGGTGCCTTTGCTCGTGATCCTTGATTAAGAATCGGGCAAGCGACAACCAGTCTTCGCTTAGAAGAAGGACGGAGGCCACGAAGCCGTGCCAGTCGTTCACCAGGACGCTTGCCTGTACACGGGGCAGCCATAGCTCAACGAACTCTCGAGGCTAACGTGGATCGTCTGTAGGAGTCGGTGACAGCTGTCCAGTAGGCTGAGGTACAGGTACCAGTGAGGCAGAGGGCGTCAGCACCGGGGCCGGGCAAAGAGTCTAAGATGGGGTGGCACGAGGAGTAAAGCGAGAGGGTGTCGTCAACAATGACGGAGGAACATCGCAAGGCGCGTCCCGAGTCAAGTTAAATGCCAGGACACGAGGAAGTTCTTCTACCGACGAGGTCTGGTGTGCGTTGCGTATGTGTTTGCTGAGTACCGGAGCAGATGAACAGACGAAGGGGAAGAGCGGGCTGAGGATGAGGATCGTGGAGCTGCTTTTACGAGCAAGGTGAGAGGATAACAATTGTACCTGGGAGAAGCACTGATGGATGACATGATGGACAAATAGTAGGAGCGAAGGGCCAGGACTGAGGGCATACCAAGGTGGTGGGCGACGGGGGCGTCCCTACAGGGGCAGAAGCAGACATGGTTAGGGTCTGGGCTGCTTATCCCCGCCAGCTTTGGCCATAGCAGACATCCTAGAGGTATCCATGTATACATTTGTATCAAGTTAAGTATTATTGCTCCATTGTTTATATCATGGATATCGGTTAATATTAAAGCTTTAATTCTCAGACACTTGCTTAAATGCTTGTTTATTGCATGACTATACCGGCGTGAGCATTTTGATTTTAGAATTAGATGTAGAACTTTTAGGGGAGGCATTGCATTGCATCGTTAATTTCTTGGCTGCTTACCGCGTCATATACGTGAGATTTAGAATATACTTTTGTTTTAAAAATATTTATTGTTACTTACGGGTGTTGTCTATATTAGCTATCAGAATATGAAAATGTAAATTATTAATTGTTTTGTTGCACCAGAACTTGAAAGTTTATTGTTTGTTACTTATAAGTTGTTCATCTTGATTTTAGGTCAACGATAATCATAAGAATCTCGAAAACCATGCAAGGCTGAATGTAATTAGTATTTTGCCCACTGGAATCTACTTAGGCCTGGTAGCATTTGATGACGATGCAGATATACTATCAAATCTAACTCTCCTTACGGAGGAAAACCGACAAGAGATGGCAAATAAGATTACCGTCGAGCTTCGAGGTGGGGAGACATCAATAGGTGGTGGAATACTCAAGGCTATGGAGGCAAGTTCGCACACATTCCCAATTAAAACGCAGCATCCCCATATCGCACAGGTGGTGCTTTCAGTAACTTCACCTTGAGCTTATTCAATGCTTGCTGCTACAGCTATGCTTATAAATGTGTACTCGTGTACACATTTTGATTTGCTTTGTAGAATCATGTATATGCATATATATATATATATATATATATATATATATATATATATATATATATATGCATTGTATTCTCTTGATCTATTGTTTCTCTCTCGAATAATGGCCTGACTAAAGCCTTTTTGAAAGTGCATGTCTGAGTCAACATGACCTGACGGTCAACATGGCGGTCAACATGACCTGACGTTCAACATGACCTGACGGTCAACATGACCTGACGGTCAACATGACCTGAGGCTAGTGACATATTTATAATGTTCGTTATGCATGGTGTATGATTATATATATATATATGCTTATGATTATATATATGCTTATGATTATATATATATGCATAGCATATATATATATATAAGCATATCTACAAACACTAATAAGTCCGATTGTATGTCCTCCACACATATTCAGAGATGGGTGACTAGGCGAAAATAAAAAACTCTTGGTTTCTTGCACTAATGAGTTTCGTGATTAGAAACCTAAGGAATTTTAAGAAGCCAGTACAATTTCGTGGTTATAGGGTAGCAATTTCTTGATTCTCGTTCAAGAGAGTCTTTGAGTGTGAGAGAGTTGAAACTTTAAAATAGTTGCTGTTTTGGTTGAAACCATCAACAAGCTAATAATCGAGTTATTGACAGCTTTCGACCAAATATAGACCAGCAACACCTTGATCATGTATGTACCTCTCATTTATGAGTCAAGATGCTGTGCTGTGATTTATTAAGTGAATCCATCCGGCACTGACTTGCATTATTCCTGAGCTCTTGGCTGAAGAGAGAGCCGCGCTTTCTCGTTCACCAGGGGGGCAGTGGAAGTGGGAGTGGAGGAGTGGGGGCTCTAGTGTGCGCTCCGTTTAGTTTATTGCTAGTCTTTTGCATTGTTCAAATCTTAAGGCCGTGCACCACAATGTGCATCGCGCCAATCGGCATGACTTTCGTCAGCAATTTAAGCTTAACAATGCAGCGTAGAATACCCCAACAGAAAAGTTGGCCATTCTTTGTTACCAAAGTCTGCATATCTGACCGTATGCAGATCTCATTCAGTCTACAGTATGCGCCTTCTTCTGCATCTAAAGTCACTAGTGAATGGTGAAACCTCAAGACCCTTGACACCAATGCCGTCTACGCGAGAATATCTTCTTCGTCTCTGCTGTTCAATCCACCATCCGACCTGTCATCATTGGTAGAATGCTACATCACGACACTAACTGACATGCTCGACGAGTTTGCACCTCTGACTAAGCGTACTGCGAACCCTCGCCCAGACGGCCGATGGCTTACCACAGATATTAAACGAGCTAGGTCTACTAAGTGCAAGCTGGAAAAAACATACATAAGATCAGGACTGACTGTCCATCGACAGGCATACGGGGACTACCGTAGGTCGTACCAATCGATCTTAGCAAAGGCCAAGTTTAGCTTCTATAGAAACATTGTTGAATTACGTATCACAATCCAAAAATGCTGATGCCGAAGATCAACCGTCTCCTCGACCGCTCCCAGTTTAGCTCCTTGCATAATAATTCCTGTGATTATCTAGCTGATCGCTTCGCTAGCTCATATGTCCGTAAGATAGACGAGATCAGGGAGTCTATCCCTAGGGTGGCAGCATATCTTGAATCTTGTCCCTCAAGTCCATACAGCACCCTAATGCCTACATCAGCAAATGTAAAGTGCCTAGAAAGAGATTGAGTTCTCTGTGGGCGCTATACAAAGTGTATTATTATTATTACTATCATTATACGTACATATATACGTAGATACATGCATACGCTTTCTTAGGGCGGACGCAATACAAATGAATAACATATTTATATGTCTACCAAAAATACCAAAGGAGCTTTATCGCAGCATTGCGTCTGTAATTTTTAGATTTTGATATGGGAAGAGATGGACCAGCCAGGAAGTGAGATACTTTTATTAACAGATGGTAAAGAGACCGACAGACCATACGTTAAGGAAGTTATGCCGGATGTTAAAGAGAAAGGAATCAAGCTTCAGGTCGTCCTTATCGGAGACGACGCTCAGCAGGACTTGATTGAATACTCTGCTCAGACTGGTATTGTGACAAACCAATTTTGATTGCTGCTTTAGGAACATCTCGTTTTTCGTATGAAGTAGATTCTAATTATTATGTACAGTCATTGCGTTTGAACTTGACCAATTTTATTAGTGTTAATTTTTTCATTAGAACCCAATTCTAGTAATAAGTCTTCTACATATTTCCCTAAGACAAAAAATCTCCACTCAAGCCCTTTAAAACTCGATACAACAGAAGCAATAACCAAGGGCCAAAACAAGCACGTTATCATTGCTATACAATCATGTATAAGCACACAGGAAGATACTCGGGGTCGCTGGTTAATAGGTCCCCTTGTTAAGAAGTAACTTGCACTGAATCACAACGTGCTAGCATAAAAAAAAGCACGCAGAACAAACTATAGACAAATTAAATGCGTCACAAGGAACGCGTAGTGGAACAGATTCATCTGCAGCTGTGCCTTCAAGGATGCGAAGTAAGAGCGAGACTGGTGACAGAAGCCTCTTCTCGCTAGTTCCAGGCTTTGGTGAGCCGTGATGGCACACTAGGTAAGGCGGTTGCTTTCACGACCTCGGTCCCGAGGTCGTGGGTTCGATTCCTGCGGTGGGCGATTCTTTATCGCCACTGCTGCAAGCGGTGGTGATAGCCGTAAAGGCTCTTCTGTCGCTATACAAAAAGAGGCTGTTTAATCAGCTAGGATTTATTTATTTATTTCTGGGCATAGGAAATGGAGGCCTGATAACCAAAATCCTTCAATATTGCGTGAGAAACGGTGAGAAAACTACAAGCCGACAAGCCTTTACCGGTGCGAGACTTTACTGGAGTGGAAACTAGGTCGGAAACATAGACCTGCACAAGCGAGTCAAGCAATTTTAGGTCAAGAGTAGAAGTTATCTGTAAGTCAATAAGCTGGATAGGGAGCCGATTAAGCTTAGACGGAATTGGTGCGATTCGACATCTACGAAGCTTATGCTAGACCGGACGAGGTGCTGGGTTTACCAGCAGTTGAACACCATTAAGGGAACTGGCCAGTAGTCGCCAGTGAGGAAATCTGCAGCAATATAGCTGTGATATCACAAAGATGCGAGCAACTTTGGCCATCGGCATTTTTTCTTAAAAGGCTCAAATTTTGGCGTTTTTCCTCTGCTGAAAATATGGTGACTCCAAAGTGGATGCTGTGTGTTCATTTAGTGGCAATAGAGGCCGATTCGGGATTTTATTAGGGATTTGAGTCATTCGTGTGAGCAATTTTGGCAAAACTAGTCTCCAAATGATCGGCTCATCAAATGTGAAACACGAGAGAGCCAAAAGCCAAAGTTTCTCATTAGCAATATGTATCTATAGAAAGGAATACATATTTTACATTTATCGACAGTCTCCTGATAGCCAAACAGCTAAATAACTAACCATACATCATGCTTGTATTTTGCAGTCTTGAAAATATGGTTCACCTTTTTTAGTTGTACACCCAGAAATCCTAGTTTCCTCGTATTTTGCTCGGACAGGGGCAGGTATCGGGCCATCTAATGTGGCTACTGATGTACATGGGCGCGCATATGTTCTCTTAGTGTAGCCCCGAGAACCTACAACTGCTCAGGAGTTTGAATGCTGCAAGGTTTGCTACCGCTCACTCCAACCTAAGCGAGTTTTCTCGCATCTAGTAGCCACCAATCTTCCTTTTACATAGCAAAGAAGCGATTTTTGTATCTGAACAAGAAGACAATCAACAAAGAATCCACCACGGCATAACTCAAAAGAACGTGCCTTCGATTGAAGCTGGAGAAAAGACTGCATCCTTACTTAGGAAGACCATGGGTAGCCACGGTCCAGCCTCTATGTAAATTCTGAATGAATCGGCTGGAAAAGGTTTGCGAAAAGCGTGGTGCAAGAGCTCACACCAAGCACACTTAGTTCACGATTAGCACGGATATCTGATCATGTCTCTGCTTGCATTCTAAAACCATGACCTATGCGTAATAAGCTTATCCTCTGGGTTTTACTTTTGGAAATCATATCTCGGTGCGAGCAATCGAGTCATCAATCCCAAGTTTAGGAACAAAATACCGCACCGTCGAAGTTTCAATGAAGATTGATGTTGATCTATAGCGTTGAGCAGCTGCTAAACGTAAGTTTATCCATCCGCAGGTAAGTAAAATTCTGGGAACTAATCGCACCACTGAATCGTAAAGCACAATCTAACACTTCTCTCCCTAGTGGCATATTGCTTTTAACATTTACTCTAAGTGCCAACTCTGTAGGATAATTCACGTGACGTCAGTGTTTTCTATATTGCCCTAGCCATTCAAATTTTCGTACAGTTTTTTAAATCATAATAATTACAATATACCAATCGATTGCACGGGTTTTATTTGCACACAGGAGTAACTTAGTCATCGGAGGTGTTTGCTGAACTTTTAGAAGGCATTGCCTATCAATACACTGGCAATGAAGGAACGCTTGGAAGCTTCATTTCAGAAACCATACATTCTGGAAATACCAAAGAGTCAGCTCCCTATTTGGTAGGTAAATGGAAATGCAAGGCTCCCTTTTTATGAGCTCTGGCAGAAATAGAGATGCATCTATAATGTGAAGTTTGTCAAATGTAAATATGCAATCAGCTAAAAATATAGTGACATTTTCAGGAATTTTTTGTCAGGTCTTTATTCTGATAAAAAGTTCTTAATCTAGCTGCCAAAACTTTAGCAACTGCACTTGATTACACAATTTTTCTCAATTGTACTATTTTTAAGTCAGAGGCAATTGAAGTGCAATATTTTTGCAGATGTCATAAAAATAAACCCAATTAGCATGCTCTTGGATATTAAATAAAATTGCTTAAATTTTATTTCACTTAAATGAATTAATACAATTAGAAAAATAATTTAAAACAATCAAATAATCATATCATTGAAGCATAATCCTCACTCATTCTACTCCATCCGTGTTAATTTTTTTTGTGTGCTTATTTGTGCTACAGCTTTTCATGTGATTACTAACCAGTGGATATGCATCCTTTCCACCATATGCAAAGTCCATAGAGAGTTAGTTCTCTAGCGGCGCTAAAAAATGTAATTTAAATACTATTATTGAAAAATTGCACACTTTTACTCAAAACGAAGTTGATCTTTCTCATATACCCGCATATTTTAGAGGCAGTCAGTTGACAGAGTTTTCTTGACTATATATATATATATATATATATATATATATATATATATATATATATATATATATATATATATATATATATGTGTGTGTGTGTGTGTGTGTGTGTGTGTGTGTGTGTGTGTGTGTGTGTGTGTGTGTGTGTGTGTGTGTGTATATATATAATGCACTTGATAAAGCGCCCTCAGAGAACTCAATCTCTTTCTAAGCGCTTTACATTTGCTGCAAAGGGAAATGCAATTGAATGGTGAGTAATAACATGCTTGATACACAAACAAAATGAATAACATGGTTAGGGGTGGCATGCACAGGGTCAGCATGCAAATGTGGTTAGTGGCAGCATGCACAGTGTCAGCACGCATAAGCACAAGAAGGACGAATCACAGGGACCCACTAAATGCTGTCCTAAATAGGTGTGTTTTTAAGTTCCTTTTAAATGTGGTCATGTCAGGGGATGTTCTGACGCAGGTCGGGAGGGAGTTCAGGGCTTTGGGAGCATACGAACTAAATGCACGGTCTTCAAAGGATTTAAGGTTTGTACGAGGTATTGGTAGACTGTTGGATTCCGAAAAGCGGGTGGTACTATGCTTGGCCTGATGGGATAGTATATCTGAGAGATAGGCTGGAGCCATAGAATGAAGGGACCTAAAAGTGAGCGACAAAACCTTCAAGTCAATCCGTTGCTTGACTGGTAGCCAGTGCAGGTCGGTGAGAAGTGGAGTAATGTGGCAACTGCGATGCTCACGACAGACAAGCCTAGCTGCAGAGTTTTGCACCAGCTGCAATCGCCTGATCGCACATGCTGGTAGGCCAGTAAGCAGTGAGTTGCAGAATTCGAGACGGGATGTCACGAATGCATGGACCAACTTGGACGTGGTATCCTTATCTAAACAAGCCCGATTAGATCAGCTAATTTTTTATTAGGAAGCTACTGATATAACACAAGGTAGTGATTGTAACGCCTAGCACATCCATTACCTCGTACAATCCTCAAATCCTTTGGAGACCGTGCATTTAGTTCGTATGCTTCCAAAGTCTGGAACTCTCTCCCGACCTGCGTCAGAACATCCCCTGACTTGACCACATTTAAAAAGAACTTAAAAACACACCTATTTAGGACAGCATTTAATGGGTCCCTGTGATTCGTCCTTCATGTGCTCATGCGTGCTGACACTGTGCATGCTGCCACTAACAACATTTTCATGCTGACCCTGTGCATGTCACCCCTAACCGTGTTGTTCATGTTGTTTATCAAGCATGATATTACTCACCATTCAATTGCATTTCCCTTTGCAGCAAATGTAAAGTGCCTAGAAAGAGATTGAGTTCTCTGAGGGTGCTTTGTCAAGTGCATTATTATTGATATTAATATTATTACACATTTAAGGTGACGCAGCAATCATGTTGATTCTTAGGTTGTTTGATTTTCTCTCGAGCATTTTTCCTACACTATACCTTTTCCGAATAAGAAGGCATTTTCTAACTAATAACGTGTCGAAGAAATACATCCAAGAAAAGATGCAAGTCCTGATTCCAGCATGTTCCGCATGCTCTAGCTTAGTCAAGCCCGAAGCTGTAGCTATATAGAACAGCTTCAAATTACCACTAGCATTTGACCCGCTGTAGTCGCCTACGTTGGGATCTGAAATGTTAGTTAATAACTGCATTTTTTGGAATGGAACACCAGTAATAATTCGCCAGCTAGGCCTACAGAAGTCATTTATCTCCTCCATCAGCACAGTTTTATTCAGCCAACACCAACCGTTAGTTATAAAATACTTGAACCGACTGGTTTGGTCTAGCGGTTAGGGTGCTCGCCCCGACCAAGGTTTGACTGATATCGTGGGCTCGAGCCCCGAGGCATATGTGAAGCGCCTGAATAGAGATCAAGTTCTCTTGGGGCGCTATATAAATGAATTATATTTTTTCTAAACAACTTGCATTTCTACAACACCGTCTCGGTAATTTATCTTTTTACGAGTTCCCGGTGTATTTTCACACTGACAGGTTTAGCTTAGTAGCTAGAAACTACCTACTTGATACAGAGCCGCCACTAACGGCGCTTGACTACCGCGTCGCGACCTGCTCTTCTGGCCATTTGGTCTCTATTTACCCAAGCGGCGCCACATTAACTGAATCACGGCTACCTGCGGAAGGTTTTTTCATTGGTAGGTTCTGATAAAATTGGCGTTCTTATAATTTAGCGCGGCAAAAGTCTTGGAAGAGTGCATCCTTTTTAGTTCGGGGCATGGCTGACCCTTGAACTGTCACCCAAAGGTATACCCAACTTGGCCACTTTTCTTTGGCTGGGGTTGAAACTATAGGTTAACGTCCGCCCAGCCAAGCCTGGATCGTTGAAGTGCGCCCGTGAGAGCTACGTGTCGTGAGATTCACATGAAGAACGAGCATCATTTAATGAAACAGACGAATCAGTCTCTGTTGCCTCTAAGCCAGTCTTCAAGCACGAGTTAGGTCTCTGCGTTTCTCAGAGGTCGCTCGCCTCCTTTTCCGTCGAACCTCGACGCTCGGCGAGCGGCCTCGTTCTCGTTCTCGTTCTCGGCGACAGAGCGTCTGCCTGCTCGGCGGTTGTTAGTAGATCGATCATCCGCTAGATCTATCATCGATCAGATTCTATCAAATACTGCTAAAGCGGCCAGAATACCTCCCCCCTCTCGCATGCCATGCATCCCCGTGAGCTCTCTGGCTTCGCTCGGACACGTCTTCACTCTGGGCAGGTGGAGTACAGCAAACGGTTCGCTGTCAACAGGTTGGAACAGGGTGACAAAAGAGATCCGCCGCGAACCCGGTCGGCGGCGGCGAAAGAGGCAAGCGCAATTTCGTCGATCGCTGCTCGACAAAACTGAGCGCAGACAGACACCTCTCTTCATGCGCGTCGAGGGCGCGGCGTCAAACGGTGGGCGGCTTTGTGCTCCGCGGCTGCGTCATGCTGAAAGCTGAAGTTTAGCCGATTCGAAAGCCTAATTTATTTAGTGCGGCAGAAGAGCCTTAATGGCTATCACCACCTTTATTGCAGTGTGCAATAAAGGATCGCTCACGGCAGGACTCTAACTCGTGCTCCACGACGCTGGCCACTTTTTCAAGTTGGTTCATCAAACAAAATCAGCCGATACGGATAAAGGTCTGCTCCCGGTCGGAAGCTCCCAGACTCTTTATTAGTTATCAACTTTTAAAAGCACCTCGGTTCAAGAATAGTCCGGTTTCCAGTGCAAGCATCACAACTTGAGATTTCGTGCGTGACCTGTTTCCCTTTGGAATCTAAAATGATTAAATTTCCACACTTTTAAATTAAGTGGACTTGGTATTGGCAGCCCTGCCAATTCTGAGCAACAATTGTTGTGGTACCCAGAGATCTTTCGAGATATTTCGATCGGTTGAGAGAGAGCTACCAGATGCAGAGCTCTACAGATCGTTTGAAAAGCTCTGGCGCTTATGATTTCGAAGAGGTCGATTACCACGATGATTAGCTTCAGAGGCTGATTGATGACTGATTGAAACTATCGAGCTGCCATCAACTAGGCTACTCGAACTTCCAGCACTCCTCACTGACCGCACTTCAAATAGCCTTTAGGCACTTTAAATATTTCCAGTAAGCTCCTTTGCTTCAATGACGAGTGCAGCTCGACGTTGGCAGTCAGCACGGAGGGGCTAGCTGATGCAGCTGATACAGCGCGACGTATGAATGGCCACCTCAGTGGGCGCCGAATTGACGGAGGCAAGTAAAGAGCTCCCTCTGTAAAACTCCGGAGGCGGCGACTCGCTCTGCTGCTGTAACTATGGCGAGAATCTCAAAGAGATTTTGTGAGCGACTGAAGTTAACGCACATTTCCTCAATACAAAAGTACCGGAAGCCGCAGCGGCAGACCACCTTTTTATATTCTACCTTAAGCCAAGAAAAATGTAATGCAAACTTTGGAAAGGTTTCATATTTTACGCACTAAATTTACTCCTTTCACACATTTTCAAACGAATGTTAATTTCCTTTGTAATGCAGATTAATAACATGTGAACATGGCAAATTAAATTTACCAACAAAAGTATTTGTGGTTTCTAGTGTGACCACGTTCAAATTTTTGAAGTGGTTTTCTGGTATTGAATGCACGCAGCTAATGTTCATGCACACCTATACTAATATGCCAACTGTCTTCGGCCGATTCGTAAGTTAGTATGTATTTAATATAGTACAAACATGATCCCGCAATTAATAATAACATCAACAAAGGTGAAGACAAGTTTGCATGTACTTTATATCTGAATTGATGCGAGCAATTTCTTTCATGACAGGTTACATGCAGTGTGAATGTGTAATAGAATACAACAACGAGTAAATAAAGTTGCTCAATATTTTAGGTTTCGAGCTCTTCCATTAATGTTGCTGCGCACAGTACGAGTTTGTATCATGTGTATATTGACAATGATTTGGGAAATGAGACAAGATTCATATTCAGCTGGCCGGACAGAAGCGCTATTCTAAGCGTTCAAATCAAGGATTCCAATTCACAGACCGTTGTTCATAATGCTACGCTTCAGAACACTATCTTCCACGCCTACGAGCCATCGGGAACAACCAGTGTGAGTCAATATAGCCTCTAATCAGTGTTCACTTGCACCTTCAGTTTTGCATGACCACTCATTACCACTCTGGGGGGTCTTCAAATTTTCGCCTTAAACCATTGCGAATTGGAAGCACCTTGAAATCCCCAGTGTGACTCTCTGCAGTTTCGAGACTCACTGACCAAATTTTGTTGTTTGAGGATTATCATAGGTCTTAAAATGCTTTCTAGGTAAGCTGAATCTGCCGGTTACAGGTAAATGGTCGAATCGCAGTTTTATAACCCGTAATTATTGTCAACCCTCAGCCGTTTTCTTGACTGCTCAGCCACCGTTTAGAAACTGACATTTTTTAAGCGAATACTCGATTCGAGTATCCACCCAATACGGAGGTAGACTCTCGCATGTCTTCTCTGTAATATTACACTTTCAGGCTGGCTTGTGGAAAGTTGAAATACAAAATCTGGGACAAGACCAAGTGAGCATGCAAATTCAAGTTGATTCTAAGAAAAAGGATAATTCTGCCCAAAAGCCAATCGACCTTGAAGTTAGCATGAGCCATACGACTCTAAACTATACGGGTAACTGTATAATTGTGTTAATACAATCTTCTTTGAAACCTCGCCATCTGTAAATTATGCTAAAAAACATGCAACTAATTAAGGTCCATAACGTTCAATTTTTATCGTTACTTTTTGAGGCGACACTCGTTGGATGTCGTGTCCTGCCGTGTATGGCACTTTGACCCGTGATTACAATCCCGTCTGTGGAGCTACAGTAACAGCAAAAATCAAAGGAAGAAAAACTGGCTTATCGCTGGAATTTCCACTGTACGATTCTGGATCAGGTAAGGATCACTTGAATGAGACCGATGGAAACTCACTGTCAAGTATTTCAGATTTTGTAATGGCTATTTTTGAAGTCTGAAAATCGAGAAGGCATTGTGGTCATTACGGAAGGTACCATCGTGAGAGATACGCCACTGTCAATGATCTACTATTTGAGCTTGAAGTTAATAAGAGCCTCTGTAATTATGCAGTGCTGCGAGTGCTCTACTTTCACCTGATGAGAAAACTGGTCATTATTCAGCTGTTTAGTTTTCTAGGCCTTGTACAAATATTCGGGCGTTCGTTGTGGCCGGGAGGGTTGAGGTAGCATGCAGGAAAGTGATAAGTCTTTAATAGTTCAACACAAAAAACCTGTTTACCAACACTGTTAGAGGCTAATGAGCTTCTTTAACTAGTTGCAGCTAATGATGAAAAAATAGGATCGCAATTATCTCTCAATCATTTCTCACATGGGACCAGGACTTGAAAAAGCCTGTTATACATCTTGCAGAGACAACTGCGATAATCTTGGCTCAGAACTCAAATTGTCCGCCAATGCACATGATTAACATCCACAATTTGATCGCAATTTATTTCCTGACATGCATCACAACACTGATTATCTCTCTAACAGTTTGTACATTACCGTATCTATAGTTTATAACTAACCCTAGTAAATTGTGGTGCATATAAGACTTCATTTCATGTGGTGCCATTGATTTAGGACCCTTAAAGTACAGCTGAACTCTTGGTAAATAATTAATGACAGCATATTTAAGTATCCCAGTTATAATATGACTCAAATGCTTCTTTTGAGAGACAAGGCAACACAAGCTCTTACAGATATTATTGATATTAAAAAGGGGTCTTTTTATTCTTCTTAGGACTGTATACTTAATCGCACAGGGTATGGCCGCTTCCTACAAGTGGTTCGGAGTGCAAAGAGCGGAAGAGGCAGGACTAATGACGGGTGAGGGAAGGTAAACAGTGGCATAAAGAGTAAGACTCACACAGTTGTATTCACGGCATGTCTTTAGGATCAATAGGTGAATATCCACTTAAATAGGCGAAGGATGATTGTTCTCTTTTGATGCTGGTTCGCTAATGCTCATACAGCGAAATATAGCGCGCAAATTTTGCCGAGGGCAAAGTTGGAAAAGCATTTGCAATTTATTCGGCACACCGCTAAGTTAAACGAGTATTGCAATGAAAGTTCTAAGAATTACTTTTTTATTTTAACTCAAAAATGTGTTATATGCTTGAAACCACTCGCACATAGGATTTTTCCCGATAAAGAGGCCCGTTCTCGGTAGGTTGACCAACATCTTAGCCAGAAACCCTCTTAGTTCTTATGGTTGAATGGAATGTGGGCTATACTCAATATTGCTACTTTTTGGCACCCTCATAAAAAATTGCAAAAAGTCTATGAAAGTGTATATGCTTACGGTCTGATCGGGGTTACTCATTTTGTGACTGGAATATAAACATATTCAAACTGGGCTGAGATCTAGCTCTAAAATATAGAGTGCATATCAAACCAAATCAGGTACAAGGCTGACCCTGCCTTTAGGTCCAACTTGGCTACCGAATGCGTACCGAAAGCCGCTTAGGCTGTGAGTGCGCTATACAAAACTCTCCTGCGTAACACCCACATAGTCTTTATGACTTTGTGGAGTTACAGACGGAGATACATTACATTGCATTTAGAAAAAGCAGCATTGCTTATAGTTTCCGCTCATATTTTCTTGAGTTTGACTTTATATGACTTGTCGCCTAGATTATTTCTTATGAGCAGAATTTTACGTCAGTACATTTTGAGGCTTTTTAATTTTTTCGGTTTATATAATTGATAAGATTAAGATCGAAGTTGGTGGATTCTGGATTAAGTTAAAAAGTGCTGAATCTTGGAAGTAGTTTCTCTATCTGTTTACATCAATGCTCTCCGACCCAATAAGTTTAGCAGCGCTTCCCATGAGAATCATGTAAAGAGTCTGCTACAGAAGATTTCCGACTGCCAAACTTCTATGCGCCGTAAAGGGTGCTATAGAAACTTTTTCTAGGCCTCCGAAATGCCTGTAAGAGGGGCTGGGAAGGCAGAGTGTTGCAATTGTCTGCAATTTATCTCGAGAGCTTTAATTCATTCAAGTCAAACCATGTGCGGTGCACAGCACTTGCTGCACGCACACAAATAGGATTGCATGACCTTTTTGCACATAAAGATATTGTAAACTCGTCATTTTAACTTGAAAACTTCCACAATGCCGTAACGATGTAGCCACGCTGAAGGCGAGGGGTGCTTTATTCGTGGGTCTGTGCGCGGTAGCGCGAAATTGCATTTAACAATGGCCTTGTAGGTCTAATCTTTGTTGATAGCGGACCCTTCGTAAATTTCATATCTATCAAGGTTGATCTGGTTTATTTAGCTATTCCGGCGATCTCACCTTCTTTTCAAACTGTAAGACAGACAAAGTCGCAACTTGTACCGGAAAGAAGCCGAGCGTATCGTCACTTAAGAAAATTGATGAATAAGAGATTCATTTTACTCTGTTTGCAGGGGTGGACATTTTGCAGAACGATGGAACGTACTCGTCCTGCATTCCTCCGTTCAACGAATCTGACGTTTACTCGATTGTTGTCAAAGTGTTGGGTTTAAATGCAACTGTTGAGATGAAGCCCAGTGGCAGCCCATCTTCGAGCACAGACGGCGAGTATTAACTTCAGAATCCACAAGGCGTTAGTATATCATCAACGGGATTGGTGCGCCACTATAGGTGCCGTTCTTTGCAGCAGCCTATCACTGTCCTAAAGCAAGAGTATTTCCGTGCATTTGTATGCCGATCCCAACTATTTTTTACCCCAGTGTATGGTCACAGCACCGTGACCTAAAGACATTTTATTTTTTTGTCACGAAGTTTTTGCAAAATGCCTTGAGATCACATTGAATATGGAAAATTAAAAACGTTAATTCTCGCTACGAGGTGAGTTATCCGACGTCTGAATGGCTTAGCCAGCCAGCCAGCCTGGGAACCAAGCGTGACAGTGGAGATAAGGAGGAGTCGCAGGATTACGTTTGGTATACCCAACAAAACAAACCTTATTCCCACATTCACATTTGTTATATAAAAAATTTTAAATACAAATTTCTCATTAAAACTTACCCTTTTTCAGGTTTTGACTGTGATCTGGTCCAAATCGCCATTATTGGCAGCTCTATGTATGAATCCAAAGGCAAGCCAAGCCAAATCATACCGGAACTGCTTAAGAAATGCAGCAATTAACAAAAACTGCGCAATGACAGTTATTTTTTTATTTTGCAGACGAAGAGGATGACAATCTTGTTGAGATGGTTCCAGCTCCAATGTTCCAAAGATTAGCAATAGGACCAGCTCTAAGTGTAGTAAATGCCGAGGTCAATAAGCTTGACACTACTCCGCCGTTAGAAATCCATGACCTGCGTATCTTTGAAGTCGATGCGAAGGGTAACATCATCTACCTTCAGTTCACCGCCGTCGGCGACGACTATGACCACGGAACTGGTAAGAAAGGCATGAAGTGGGCTAAATTGCAAATCCTTTGTTTTTTCTGGCTGTGCACATCAATAATAATAATAGTAATAATAATAAACACTTGATACAGCGCCCTCAGAGAACTCAATCTCTTTCTAGGTGCTTTACATTTGCTGCAAGGGGAAACGCGATTGAATGGTGAAACAGGTCTTAGCCGTCTGTATCGTTTCCGTATACGATGTTCGCAGGAACTTCGGTTTTCGGAAGAATTCTGAAACGAACATGAACGCACATGAGAGCGCTGTATGTCGGAAGGCATCGAGA